>JAWJVD010000227.1:347500-528392 GCA_038048745.1 Coluber constrictor foxii
TATAGAATCGGGGCACAAAAAGACCCCAAATTATTGAAATATCAAAATCATTTGAAAAAGAGGCCACAGTAAACAAAACAAGGTGTCAGCACTCCAAGCCGCATTCACTCTAGTGCTGACATAAGAAGGAGAAGAAGGGCATCTGGAAAGTGACGTTTTGACTTTTCACCTAATTATTTTCCCTGGAGATAATATCCCCTAGGAGATGGGATGGGAGGGGGGAAATTCCTTTGAGCTGGAGCAGTAGATTTGGAAAAAAAAGAGTGACTTGGAAGATGGCCAATGAGTGCAGAGGAGTGGGGGAAGGAAAGGGAGGGGTTTGGGGTCGGAAGTCAGTATTGGCTATGATGAGTCAAACCTACAATGTCGTGCTTAATAAATGGAAGTTTTTCAACAAAGACTTTGTTTGAAATGCAATTTATTTGAGACGACCTCGAAACCTGACACAAGGGCTGTAAATCATCTCCTAGATGACACCATCATGAGTTTGCAAGATCTCGAAGCAGCTGTTATTAACCAACAATCCTGGGGATTGTTGACTCAAAATCAGAAGTTTGGGGGGGGGGATTTGACAGATACAACCATGGCAGGGGTCAGCAACCTGTGGCTCTGGAGCCGCATGTGGCTCTTTCATCCCTATGCTGCAGCTCCACAATTGATAGGGCTTTTGGTTAGGACAGGTAGAGAAAAAAAGGATGCTGAGCTAGGAGGAAACTCTATGGTGGGTGGTGGTGGTGGGAAACAGGACTTCTGGTCAGCAGAGGAAAAAGGACACCATGCTAGGAGGAGACTCTATGGTTGGGGAACAGGACTTCCGGTCGGCTCCAGAATTGAATGGGGTGGAGGGTGAGGGTCCAGTTAGGACATTTGTGGCTCTTTGAGTGTTTAAGGTTGCCGACCACTGGACCATGGAAAGGACTGAAATGGATGGTTTGGTTTTGATTTTTACCTGATCTGGAGTACATGTAGTAGATGTGCAGCCACAATCATTGGTGACAGACGATGAGAGATAACCCGGTGGGCAGGTCACCGTTGAATTGTTACAGCTACAAACACACTGAAATTTATCGCAGCACTGAGTCTTCACCCAAATCGGTTTACGGTGCGGTGGGCAGAACGGGGTGGACTTTGGCTCGCATTCTTCCTTTTTGCAGACTGCCAATCAAATCAGAAAACCCAAATAGTTAGAAGGAGAGGGTTTCCTCCTCCCCCTCCACCCCCGTGTTATAGGAAATGGGGGGGAAAAGGTGAAATAGAAAACTTATAGCAGACGCCAAATAGGAGAAATGTTAAGAAGTCAAGCCAGCATTTGGTGGTTGAAAGGAGTATTACCGCAAGCGTAATCGGGTTGGCATCCTCCAGGATTTGTCTGGATCAGTTGGAGACCATCTTCGCAGTGAGGGATGGGGGGCAATTTACAGGAGATCAGATCGCAGACTAAACACAGAAAAAAACCAAGGGAGATTATTGCTTGCAACAAACCACAGAACCGGATCTATTCAGAGCATTTAGGAGGCAACAGGCCTGTTGCCAATTGTAAAAAGATGGCTTAAGACTCTTGAGTTGCCTTTGGTGAGATGGGTGGCATATTGGATGGATGGATGGATGGATAGACAGACAGACAGACAGACAGGGATGGATGGATGGATGGATGGATGGATAGATAGATAGATAGAGTAGATAGATGATAGATAGATAGACAGAGACAGCACAGACAGACACACAGGTATGGATGGACAGATGAACAGACAGATATGGATGGATAGATAGATAGATAGATAGATAGATAGATAGATAGATAGGGATAGATGGATAAATAAATAGATAATAGATGATAGATGACAGATAGATAGATAGATAGATAGATAGATAGATAGATAGATAGATAGATAGATAGATAGATAGATAGATAGATAGATAGATAGATAGATAAGATAGATGGATGGCTGGATGGCTGGCTGGAGGGATGGATGGATGGATGGATGGATGGATGGATGGATGGATGGATGGATGGATGGATGGATGGATGGATCAACGGATGGATGGATTTTTCACAGAAATTGCAGGTTCAATTACGGTCATAAATTGAGGATTATTTGTACTGCAATGTGGCAATGACTCTCAGGAACCTACCGCATTCAAAGGCTGGACAGCACTGATTGGAATTCTTCTGGAGTCTTGGAATTTCACAGGGACCACAGTCAATGGCTGAGAAAGAGAGAAAGAGAGAGGAAGAGAGAGAGTGGGAGGAAGAGAGGGGTGGGATAGAGAAAGAGAGAGAAAGAGAGAGAGAGAGAGAGAGAGAGAGAGAAATATAAGCATCAATATTCAAACAGGATGAGCCAACTTCTAAGAATTCTCCAGGAGCTATTTTGTTCTTCAAGCAGAACAATGCAATATATGTGTTTGGCAAATTCCCACTGAAGATCCAGAATTACAGAACAACAAGAGTTGGAAGAGGCTGTGGAGGTCTTCTAGTCCAAAACTCCTGCTCAACAGGAGACCCTATAATATTCTGGACAAATGATGGTACTGTCTCTTTTTGAAAACCTCTAGTAATGGAGGATCAATAACCCCTCCACTCTTTCTAGAGTCTCAACATCATTCTGTATCGTGATGACCAAATTGGATGCAATATCCCAAGTCTGGCTTACCAGTGCAGTATAAAAAAGTATTAGCACTTCACATGATCTTGATTCTATCCCTCTGTTGAGGCAACCTAGGATTGTATTGGCTTTTTCGGCTGTTGCAGCACACGGCTGGCTCATATTGAAATGGTAGTCAAAATTCATCTAACAACAAGAATTTCACGGGTTCAGAATAGGTAGCTCAGGTGGGACGAAGGGAGAAAAGTTGGGGAGATCTGCTTCCTGAAAGATCGGGCCTGGGTTTTTGCCTCGGCAGTACAAAATAGATCTCAAATCAAGACTTGGGAAAAGGCACAGGACATGCGTAACCCTGCAAATGAATCTGGAACATCTTCATCTCTCTTTTGAAAATGGGAAGAGTTGTCATAAGACTCGCCGTTGAGATCTTTATAGAGTGGTACCAATACCACTCTATAAAGCCTTAATAAGACCACACCTAGAGTACTGCCGTGGTGGGTTACCCCCGGTTCAGACAGGTTTGCAAGAACCGGTAGTAAAACTGGTGGGAGGCTCCACCCACTGACCTGGACGTCATCATAGATGATCTGTGCATGCGGGAGCAATGCTAACCGGTAGTAAAGGAATGTAGAACCCATCCTTGGAGTACTGCATCCAGTTTTGGTCACCATACTGAAGGAAATGAATAATAAGTTACTCTTTTATAAAAGTGTTTAATGTATTAAAAAGCTATGATGTTCTTACTGTTGCAAGCTGACCACAAATTGTAATCAGTAGAGACGATGTGTTAGACTTGCTAAAAGCTTTCTTGGAGACAGGAACCTACGCCTTGGGCAAAACCATTATCAGTAAAAAAAGGAACATCCGCCAAAGGTAAAGTTGAAAGTAAGCATGATAAGATAGTCGTTGTTAGACAGGAATTGTCAAGATGACCCTTTAACGTGTAAAACAACTTGAAGAATGACTTGGGAGAATAAAGGGGAGTTGGGAGGGCTTCTTAGCATTGTGTAGGAGTATAAAATGTGTAGCTTGAAAACTGATTCTTGTCCCCTTTGAACTCAATCCATTTGGGAAGGGTCTAAGAGGCTCCGCTTGCAACCACTTTTCATTTTCCTTCATTTTATCTCCAATAAATCTTTGATTTTTGTGAACCAGACTTGTTTATGAATTGTGAGGATTAAAATATTTGGGTCTTATATCTCACAATACTATAATAAAGACATTGAGACTCTAGAAAAAGTGCAGAGAAGAGCAACCAGGATGATTAGAGGGCTGGAGGCTAAAATATACGAAGAATGGTTACAGGAACTGGGCATGGCTAGTCTAGTGAAGAGAAGGATCAGGGGAGAAATGATAGCAATCTTCCAATATTTGAGGGGCTGCCACAGAGAGGAAGGAGTCAAGCTATTTTCCAAAGCATCTGAAGCCAAGACAGGGAATAATGGATGGAAACTGATCAAGGAAGAGCTCCAACCTAGAAATAAGGAGAAATTTTCTGACAGTGAGAGCAATCGACCCATGGAACAGCTTGCATTCAGAAGATGTGGGAGCTTCATCACTAGAACCTTTCAAGAAGAGACTGAACTGCCATCTGTCAGAAATATTGTAGGGTCTCCTGCCTGGGCAAGGGGTTGGACTAGATGGCCTACAAGGTCCCTTCCAACTCTGTTATTCTGTATTCTGATCTTGCCACGGCCATCTTGCCATGGCCATTTAGCCGTGCGACAATCCATACAGGAGAACTCAAACGTGATCCACGTTCTCTGCCACAGTTTCTTCGACACGATTTCCCTTATTTTCATCAAGCGACATCATGTCAAAGAGACATTTGTCATATGACGTTTATCACCTTTGAGTTTTCCCACATTGTCCCTGTGGCAAGATGGCTGCCCCATGGCAAGTTGCCCCATTCTATGCAATGCAGATTTTTCAAGGCCTTTTGACATGACGGTAGGGCTTACGTTTGGCTGTCGTGCAAGGCTGATCTGCACAATTAACGGTCCTGTTCTCCAAGCACATACAGACTTTGCAGGGCTCAGTGGAAGGAATCCACGTTTCCAAGGGCTGTTGAGAAAAAAAGAAAGAAGAAGAAATGAATCTTTCTAATTGGCTTGGATGCAAACGAAAGCTACTGCCTTTGACACGAGGTACAAATAATTTCAGGGCCTCGCCCTTTTTCCCCAATTGCACGAACACGCTCCTGTAAATACTGGAAGAAAGAGAAAAGTGTTTCTCTTCGTTAAATAAAGCATACCAAATATTGACTCAATAAGACAAGTAAAGCCAGACTTTGGAAAAATTCAGGACGTATCGTGTTTCGCATTATTCCTTGGTCATGCATTTTATAACAAAGGCACACCAGCCTCTTTTACACTAAAAACGTTCCAGATTCCTCCGTGAGCATATCCTTTCCTAAGAATATAAGGCTGATGGTAAACAGGCACGGAACTACATAGTGTAAGTCCTGGGAGAGGCTACTAAAAAGCAATAAATAACTCCAGAGAGCCATGGACACCAAAGGTGTTTCACAGATGGAAACAAAATGAGGGGAAAATATTAAATAGCCTAAGGTTACTCCTGCTCGCAAGCTGAGATTTTCATTTCTGAGGTACACCTAGGATTTTTGCCTCGGGTTCCATTTTGAAAATTATTGTTCCCCCGTGACGTAATATTTATTTCGCTATATGGCATTTTGGAAACTACGTGGAACTTTGTATTGACGGTGAGGGAAAAAAAGCCCAGGATAAGATTCCTGCCATTTATTTGTTTGTTTGTTAAAATTTTAAAAATAGCCTATTTTGATGTGGGGCTATTCTGAGTGGCTTACAATTAAACGGGAAAAAAAATGATAGCAAATGTAATAATAACAATAGCAAAGGAATACTATATAAATAATAAACAGTGGGAGTATAGGTAGTCCTCAATTTACGACCACCTCAGAAGGTCACAAAATGGGATCTCATGACCCCAGGACATTATGACTGTCATAAATACGAGTCAGTTGCCAAACCTCTTGAGTTTTGATCACATGACCATAGGGAATGCTGCAACGATCCTAAATGTAAAAAAACTGTCATAAATCATTTTTTTTTCCAGTGCTGTGGTAGCTTTGAACCATCACTCAATGGATTGTTGTAAGTCGAGGACTACAATACTTGCTGAAGTTGATATGCTGTGGAGGGCACTGAAATATAGACCGGATCCTATGAAATCTGGAAGTTCCTGTCTCTCTAAAGGTTTTTCATTTTCTCAGCAACAGTAAGAGAGTTGGAAGGGACCTTGGAGGTCATCTAGTCCAACCCCTCCTGCTTACGCAGACCTGTACTAGGGATTCGAACCGCCAAACTGCCGACCTTTCGGATCGACAAGCTCAGTGTCTTAGCCGCTGAGCCACCTAATCAGGATTATAGTAGATAAAGGTAAAGGTTCCCCTCGCCATATGTGCTAGTCATTCCTGACTCTAGGGGGCGGTGCTCATCTCCGTTTCAAAGCCGAAGAGCCAGCGCTGTCCGAAGACATCTCCATGATCATGTGGCCAAAAGCGCACAGAACGCTGTTCCCTTCCCACCAAAGATGGTCCCTATTTTTCTACTTGCATTATTTTTAATGTGCTTTCGAACTGCTAGGTTGGCAGAAGCCGGGACAAGGAACGGGAGCTCACCCCGTTACGCAGCAATAGGGTTTCGAACCGCTGAACTGCCGACCTTTCGGTTAACAAGCTCAGCATCTTAGCCACTGAGCTACCACGTCCCTTTTTTGTAATAGATAGATGGCCCTTTTATGACTTGCGGACTTCAAATCCCAGAATCCCTGAGCCAGCCATGCATGGAATTCTGGGAGTTGAAGTCCGCAAGGGCCATACTTGTTCCCCACCTCTGCAGTAGATGATGGGAATCCAGAGTGAAAGCCTCACCTGATGGCGACTTCCATCTTCGCTGATGCATTGGGAGCAGATGTCTTCGTGAACGCAGGTGAACGCAGGTGCCATTCAGGATGACCTGTCCCGGCGGACAGAAACAGCCCTCGGTGGGATAGTCTGTACAGATTTGCATGTTGGTTCCATTCTCACAATGCTTTGTGCAATCTTTCTGGCAATGTTGATATATCAGAGAAGCTGGGCATTTCATGGCTGCAGAGGTCAAGCAAATAAAAGAAGTCCGACAAAGTCCATTAGAAAAATAAGCAAGGTAAATTAGTCAAGAAAGGATCAATGTAAAATTGTGCTAAAAATAAACCACCTCTAATCTACTCTGGATGCTCGAAGTAGGTTGGGGAGGGGGGGAAAAAAACCTAATTAGGCTAAGTACAATTCTTGCCAACAGTGAGAATTGCTGCCAAAAATGTCATTTCAGATTTTGATCGCGGGACTCTGCCAAGCAAATTCAAAAGCTGAAGCGCAAAAGGGAGAAGTCAGTTTCAGGAGTAGCTAAAACAATAGCTCGGATGGGAAATAACTACAGGTGGTCCTCGACTTACGACCACAATTAAGCCCCCCCAAAATTGCTAAGTGAGACGTTGGTTAAAGTGTCTTTCGTCTCCCACTTTTTATTTTTTTCATTTTTTAAAAACAGTTTTTATTGAACACTTTCCAACTTTAAAAAACACAAGTAAAAAAAAAGGAAAAAGAAAATACAAGTACAAATAAAAAACACAAGCAATTACAACAGTATAATATAATTTTACAGCTTTCCATATCAGCATGTATATTCTGCTTTTGTAATTCACTATTCAATAATTGCCTTCTCACAGATTTTAACAATTCTAGTAATAGTGTAATAATTATATTATAATAATATAATACGTTCTGATTTTAAAAGTCGAAAAACCATTGGCTATAATATAAAGATAAATGTATATGCGTATAATCATCTCCCACTTTTTAAAACGAATACAGGTAATCCTCGATTTACGACCACAATTAAGCCCAAAATTTATGTTGTTAAGCGGGTTAAGTGAGTTTTGCCCCCCACCTACAATAATACCATTAAGAGGAAGAGGAGGGGAGGAAGGGGGTTAGAAAGCAACTTTTCTGAGTGAAAATTCATTCTGCTTTACCATGATTAAGGAACCATGATTAAGGAAAAAACAGAATAGAACAGAATAATTAGATAATAGATAATAACATTCGCTTTTCAGGTACTCCTTGATTTATGACCATAATTGGGACTGAAACTTCCATCACTAAGAGTTGTGGTTGATAAGTGATTTGTGCTTAGTTTTACAAGCTCTTTGCGGTGGGGGTTAAGTGAATCACATGGTTGTTAAGGCAATCCAGAATGGAATGGAATGGAATAGAATAGAATAGAATAGAATAGAATAGAATAGAATAGAATAGAATAGAATAGAATAGAATAGAATAGAATAGAATAGAATAAAGAAAATATGGAATGGAATGGAATGGAATGGAATGGAATGGAATAGAATAGAATAGAATAGAATAGAATAGAATAGAATAGAATAGAATAGAATAGAATAGAATAGAATAGAATAGAATAAAGAAAATATGGAATGGAATGGAATGGAATGGAATGGAATGGAAGGGAAGGGAAGGGAAGGGAAGGGAAGGGAAGGGAAGGGAAGGGAAGGGAAGGGAAGGGAAGGGAATAGAATATATGGAGTGGAATGGAATGGAATGGAATGGAATGGAATGGAATAGAATAGAATAGAATAGAATAGAATAGAATAGAATAGAATAGAATAGAATAGAATAGAATAGAATAGAATAGGTATTTATCTACTTTTATATAGAATGGAATGGAATGGAATGGAACGCAACGCAACGCAACGCAACGCAACGCAACGCAACGCAACGCAACACAATAAAATATGGAACGGAATGGAACAGAACAGAACAGCACGAAATGGAACAGAACAGAACAGAACGGAACGGTACGGAATGGAACAGAACAACAGAGTTGAAAGGGACCTTGGAGGTCTCTAGTCCAACCCCCTTCTTAGGCAGGAAACTCTATACCATTTCAGACAAATGGTTATCTAACTTCTTCTTAAAAACTTTCAGTGTTGGAGCATTTACAACTTCTGGAGGCAAGTTGATTAATTCCACCGGTTAATTGTTCTCACTGTCAGGAAATGTGTTCTAGGTTGCTTCTCTCCTTGATTAGTTCACTAGAGTAAGGAGAATTTCCATTGCAACTCTAACTGGAGCCTTCCATGCTGCAGGTTGGCTAAAGGATGCGGAATAAATAACGCATATTTTTTTTCATGCGCTTAGCTTTTTAAACCCATTTGCAAATTGGTATGGAAGATTTCCAAATGAATGTGAGATTGGAAGGGGAAAAAAATAACAGATTGGGAGGAAAAAGAGATTCATTGACTCCCAACATCCAAAGAATGAGTGATTTTAAAAGCCAAACAGAATTGCTCCAGGAAACGGGATACAAATCAGGCTTGAGTCTGATTTTTTTCCCAAAGGCTTCATCTTAAACTTGACATAAATTGCTTTTAAGTACTATCAGAAGAGAATATTTCACATTGCTTTAAATGCCATTGCTATTTTTTTATCATTGTTATTAGAGCATGAATAATGGTTAGAATTAAAAGCATAAATTTGACAGAGCGTAACAAAGACACCCTTCTTGCTTATACAGATAAGTCCTCAATTTAACAACAATTCGTTCAAAGTTACAACTTTGAACGAAAAATGCGACTGATGACCTTTGTAGCATCTCCACACTCATGTGATCAAAATTCAGACACTCGGCAACTGGTTCATACTTACGACCGTTGCTGTGTCCCATGTCCACGGGATCCCGTTCTGCGACTTTCCGACAAGCAAAATCGACGAGGAAGCGGGATTCACTTAACAACCGGGTTACATACTAACTCATCAGCTGCAGTGATTCAGTTAACAATTGTGGCAAGAAAGATCGTGAAATGGGGCAAAACCCACTTAATGAGCCGTGTTGGCGCAGTGGTTAGAGTGCAGTACTGCAGGCTACTTCTGCTGACTGACAGCTGCCTGCAATTCGACAGTTCGATTCTCAGTGGCTCAAGGTTGATTCAGCCTTCTGTCCTTCCAAGGTGGGTAAAATGAGGACCCAGATTGTTGAGGGTCAATAGGCTGACTCTGTAAAGTGCTTAGAGAAGGCTGTAAAACACTGTAAAGCGGTATATAAGTCTAAGTACTATTGCTATTCCTTCCTTCCTTCCTTCCTTCCTTCCTTCCTTCCTTCCTTCCTTCCTTCCTTCCTTCCTTCCTTCCTTCCTTCTTCCCTTTTTCATTCTCCTTCCTCTTGGCGCAGTGGTCAGAATGCAGTATTGCAAGGCTGACTCTGCCCACTGCCAGGAGTTTGATCCTGACTGGCTGGCTCAAGGTTGACTCAGTCTTGCAAGGTCGATAAAATGAGGGCCCAGATTGTTGGGGGCAAGAGGCTGACTCTGTAAACTGCTTAGAGAGGGCTGTAAAAGCACTGTGAAGCGGTATATAAGTCTAGGTGTTATTGCTAACAAATGTCCCACTTAGCAGCAGAAATTTTGGGCTTAATTGTGGTCGTAAGGTGAGGACTATCTGTATTGTATTTGTATTATTTTTTATTCAACTTGTAAGGACCATCTAAGGAAATGACAGAGAGTGCAAAACCAGAGGCGGCCTTTTTATCAGAAGGAATAAAATCCTCACCACAGAAATCTGGCGTTCTCCAGTCTACGCAAACCCCGTGCACTTTGCAAAGATGGGCGTAGGAGGCTATGATCTCACACACTTCCTCCCCAAAGCAATTGTTTCTTCGCAGGTTGCATAGAATATGTTGGGAGGGATGACCTGATGGCACTCGTAAAATAGAGTGGAAAGCAGGATGCTGCACCGCGTGGTTGCATGCTCCACGCAAACCTCAGGCCTTCTCTCTTTGCAAACCCTTCCGGCTGCTGAATGGTCCAATCCTGGATGAAACCAGTAACGTCATGAGTAATGGAGTCATTCTTTAAGAGCAGGTCATTCTCGCTGTTTTGGTCACACACCCCTAAAGGAAAACACGGAGGAAAGAAATTAAGGGATTGCACAGATCAGGGGTGACAAACTCGAATTCATTGAGGGCTGCATCAGGATTGTGTTTGACCTCATGGGCTGGGATGGGCATGGCTGGCATGGATGTGGCCAGGATGGGCATGGCCAGCTCGATGTCACTCGTGTCCGGGGCATCTGTGGTGGCCAAGTGCTAAGACAGACTTCCCTCAGATTCTCCCTCCCTCTTATTATAATCTCTCTCCTTCTTCCTTCCTTCCTTCCTTCCTTCCTTCCTTCCTTCCTTCTTCCTTCCTTCCTTCCTTCCTTCCTTTCTTCCTCCCTCCCTCCCCTCCCTCCCTTTTTTTTCTTTCTTTCTCTTTTTCTTTCTTTCTTTCTTTCTTTCTTTCTTTCTTTCTTTCTTTCTTTCTTTCTTTCTTTCTTTCTTTCTTTCTTTCTTTCTTTCTTCTTTTTCTTTTCTTCCTTCCTTCCTTTCTTCCTCCCTCTCTGCTTCATTCCCTTTCTTTCTTTCTTTCTTTCTTTCTTTCTTTCTTTCTTTCTTTCTTTCCTTCCTTCCTTCTTTCTTTTTCCTTCCTCCCTGCTTCATTCCTTTTCTTTCTCTTTCCTTCCTTCCTTCCTTCCTTCCTTCCTTCCTTCCTTCCTTTCTCTTTCTCTTTCCTTTCTCCTTCCTTCCACTTTTCCCCCCCTTCCCCCTTCATTCTCCTTTCTTCTTCCTTCCCCTTTCCTTCTTTTCCCTTTCTTGCTCTCTTCCCATCTTCCTTTCTTTTTTTTCTTTGTCTTTCCTCTTTCCTTGTCTCCTTTCCTGCCCCTTCTTGGATGCTCAAATGCAAAAGCTCTCTGCCAACAAAAACCAAAGACCTTGGGGGTGGGGTGAGTGGGAGGAGCAAGCTCCATTTTCATTGGCAGAGGCACTGCGGGCTGGTCCTTTGCTGTTTTCAAGGTGGCCCCCGTGGGCCAGATCTAAACACCTCTGGCCCGCGGATCTTCAGTTTGACACCCCTGGCACCAGTCTTTGGTACTTAAAAAGCACTTTTTGTCTGTGGAGATTCTCACTCATCCAGGTCATGGTTGTTAAGAAGCTTCTTCAGCTCTGAATGGATGGTGGGAATGGAAGGATTTATACTCCTTGCAGACAGCTGGTCATTTGCATCCTTTTAGTGAGTCATTGAGGCCACCTGGAGACAGCAAAATCCACATTGGGGACAGAGAAAACCATTGGTTTGAAAAAGGGTCAAAGGGGGCCATCTATTTCAAAACTGAACAGCCCTCTCTCAACAGAGGGGGAGGGATACGACATCCTCTATCTCCAATCTACAACAGTCCTTTCAGCAACTTTCAGTGTTGGAGCATTCACAACTTCTGGAGGCAAGTCGTTCCACCGATTAATTGTTCTCACTGTCAGGAAATTTCTCCTTGCTTCTAAATTGCTTCTCTCCTGAATTAGTTTCCACCCATTGCTTCTTGTCCTACCTTCAGGTGCTTTGGAGAATAGCTTGACTCCCTCTTCTTTGTGACAGCCCCTCAGATATTGGAAGACTGCTATCATGTCTCCCCTAGTCCTTCTTTTCATTAAACTAGACATACAACCGTTCTTCATATGTTTACCCTCCAGCCCCTTAATCAGGGGTGAAATCCAGCAGGTTCTGAGAGGTTCTGGAGAACTGGTAGTGGAAATTTTGAGTAGTTCAGAGAACTGGCAAATACCACCTCTGGCTGGCTTCAGAGTGGGGAGGGAATGGGGATTTTGCAGTATCCTTCTCCTGCCATGCCCATCAAGCCACAGAACCAGTAGTAAAAAAAATTGGATTTCACCACTGCCCCTAATAATCTTTGCTGCTCTTCTCTGCACTCTTTCCACAGACTCAACATCCTTTTTAATGTTGTGGTGACCAAAATGCAATATTCCAAGTATGGCCTTACCACAAAGCCTTACTATAGAGACCAAATGCATTGAAGAGAGATCCATTAAACCAAGCATTTACTATAGAGATGTTAACGTTTGAAAGGCTTCGGTCGTTGCTAAACACACAGAAATGGCACTTGGGGAGAGACTTTCCGAACGTACCACAAAGCCCATACATTTTTGAGGCAAAGCTTTTCGGGCTAAGTTGTAAGGTGAATTCGTTGTTGCTTGGGGTGAAGGCAAGGGTGTGGTTGTGTTGCAAAAACTTGAGTTCATGCATTAGCGTCCCGTAGATATTGACTTCCACTTGACCATTATTATAGGGAGGTGTAACTTCCTGGCCATTCACAGCAACCTGTTTTGAAAAGTGGGTTAAAGAAGAAGAATTAGATTAGATTAACAGAGTTGGAAGGGACCTTGTAGGTCATCTAATTCACCACCCCCGCCCAAACAGGAGACCCTATACCAGGGATGGCGAACCTTTTTGGCACCAAGTGCCCAAACCGGAAACCCAAAGATCAGCTGGGAGGCGTGCATGCCTGGTTTTTTGGCCATTTTTGGCTGTTTTTCGGGCTATTTTCAGGTTGTTTTGGGGCCATTTTCAGGGCAGTTTTTGGCCCAAAAAAGGCCCCCCAAATGCCCTGTTTCTGGTCATTTGGGGGGCCATTTAGGGGGTGTTTACATGCTAAAAAGGCCCAAAAGGCGGCCCAGAAAACAGCCTGAAAAATGGCCCAGAAAGCCTGAAAAATGACCCGAAAAATGGCCTGTTTTTTGGCCATTTTGGGGGCCGTTTTGGGGGTGTTTTCAGGCCATTTTGGCTGTTTTTGGGCCAAAAGGGCCTGAAAGATGGCCCAGAAAACAGCCTGAAAAGCAGCCTGAAAAGCAGCCCGAAAAATGGCTTGTTTTCTGGGCATTTTGAGGGCCATTTTGGAAAGTGTTTTCAGGCCATTTTCAGGCTGTTTTCAGGCCAAAAAGGCCTGAACGATGGCCCAGAAAACAGCCTGAAAAACGACCTGGAAAATGGCCTGTTTTTTGGCCGTTTTAGGGGGCATTTTGGGGGGTGTTTTCAGGCCATTTTCAGGCTGTTTTCAGGCTTTTTCTGAAAGATGGCCCAGAAAACAGCCTGAAAAACAGCCTGAAAAGTGGTCTGAAAACCGGCCTGTTTTTTTTAGCATTTTCAGGCCATTTTACAGTGCTCTGGCACTCATGAAGACCAGCTGGTCGGCATGCTGGAAATCAGAAGAGCAGCTGGCAACAGTGCGTGTGCCCACAGAGAGGGCTCTGCATGCCACCACTGGCACGTGTGCCATAGGTTCACCATCGTGGCCCTATACTATTTCTGACAAATGGCAGTCCAATCTTTTCTTGAAAGTCTCCAGCGATGAAGCTCCCACAACTTCTGAATTAAACCACAGAGGCCAAGCACATCAACTTGAAAGCAATGGGGGATCTGAAGGGGCAGCTAAAATCCAGCACGAGGTTGAAAGCAGAGTACAGGTAGTCCTCGACTTACAACCATTCACTCAGTGACCGTTCAAAGTTACCTCACTGAAAGAAGTAACTTAGGACCGTTTTTCACATTTAAGACTGTTGTGGCCTCCCCCCCCCCCAAGGTCACGTGCTTTACATTCGGATGCTTGACCACGGACTCGCATTTAGGACGGTCGCAGTGTCCCGGGGTCACGTGATCACCTTTTGCGACCTTCTGAAAAGGAAAATCAAGGGAGAAGCCAGATTCACTCAACCACCGTGTTGCTCGTTTAACGACTGCAGGGATTCGCTTAAAAAGCGTAGCAAAGGAAAGCCGTAAAATGGGACAAACAAATTTTAACAAATTTCTCACTAATTTTTTTGACTCAGTTGTGGCCGTAAGTTGAGTCCTCCATTTACGACCACAATTGAGCCCGAAGTTTCTGTTACTAAGCAAAAGGCGGAAGAGCCCTTATTGGACGCCTACCCATTCATTGGGGAACAGATAATAATGGAATACAGGCAGTCCTCGACTTACGACGACAATCGAGCCCAACATTTCTGTCGCTAAGCGAAACAGTTGTTAAGTGAGCTTTGCCCCATTTTACGACGTTTCTTGCTGCAGTTGTTAAGTTAGCAACCCGGTTGTTAAGTGGGAATCTGGCTTCCCCATTGATGTTGCTTGTTGGAAGGGTCACATGACCCCCCCCTCCCCCCCCCCCCCCGAGACCCTGTAACTGTCATAAATATGAGTCAGTTGTCAAGCTTCTGAATTTTGATCGAGTGACCGTGGGGATACTGCAACGGTCGTAAGTGTGAAAAACTGCCCTAAGTCACTAAGCTAAGCTGAGGAGTAGCTGTGTACAAAAGCAGTGCCTGGGTGGAAAAGGAAGCTGCCTTGAATGGGAAGCAAAACTCGTTTCCCCAACCAGCAGAAGGATGACAGGTGATACAGAGCCCCAAAGAAGGGGGGAAAATAATAATAATAATTTCTGGCATAGTTGTGGTGCCACGTTTGCAGCAGCCGAGACTTCTGGAGTGGCTACTGCCGTCTGGTGCAACCCACCACAATTAAATGGCCATCTGTTCCCAATTACCCTGTTTTGTCCTGGAATTTGGGTTTTGCCCAGTTCCAGAGCAAAGCCTGACACTCTATTCCTGTTATATGGGAAGGGGTTCGCGCTTGCTCCTAAAGACTGATTACTGCAAATGTGATTGGGGCCTTTTTGGAATAGAATAGAATGACTTTATTGTCACTTTGAATGTATATTAATTGGGAGGGAAGGAGAGAGGATGAATGGAAAGAGAGAGAGGAGGGAGGGTGGGAGAGAGAGAGAGGAGGATGGGAGAGAGAGAGAGGAGGGAGGGAGGGACAGTAAGGGAGAGAGGGAGAGGAGGGAGGGAGAGAGAGGAGGGAGGGAGGGAGAGGAGGGAGGGAGAGAGGGAGAGTAGGGAGGGAGGGAGAGAGAGGAATGGACAGAGAGAGAGGAGGGAGGGAGGGAGAGAAGGGAGGGAGGGAGGGAGAGAGAGGAAGGAGAGAGAGAGAGTGAGGAGGGCGGGAAGGAGAGAGAGAGAGAGGAGGGAGGGAGAGGAGGGAGGGAGGGAGAGAGAGGAGGGAGGGTGAGGGAGAGAGAGAGGAGGGAAGGAGGGAGAGTAGGGAGGGAGGGAGGGAGAGAGGAGGGAGGGAGGGAGAGAGAGGAGGGAGGGTGGGGGAGAGAGAGAGGAGGGTGGGAGAGAGGAGGGAAGGAGGGAGAGTAGGGAGGGGGGAGAGGGAGAATAGGGAGGGAGAGAGAGAGAGGAGGGAGGGAGAGAGAGAGAGGAGGGAGGGAGGGAGAGAGAGGAGGGACAGAGAGAGAGGAGGGAGGGAGAGAGGGAGAGTAGGGAGGAGAGAGGGAGAGTAGGGAGGGAGGGAGAGAGAGGATGGACAGAGAGAAAAGAGGGAGGGAGAGAGAGAGAGGAAGTAGAGAGAGAGAGGAGGGAGGGAGGGAGGGAGAGAGAGGAGGGAGGGTGGAAGAGAGAGAGAGGAGGGTGGGAGAGAGAGAGGAGGAAGGGAGGGACAGTAGGGAGAGAGAGAGGGAGAGTAGGGAGGGAGAGAGAGAGTAGGGAGGGAGGGAGAGAGAGGATGGACACAGAGAGGAGGGAGGGTGGGGGAGAGAGAGAGGAGAGAAGGAGGGAGAGTAGGGAGGGAGAGAGAGAGAGGAAGGACAGAGAGGAGGGAGGGAGGAGAGAGAGGAGAGAGAGAGTGGAGGGAGGGTGGGAGGGAGAGAGAGGAGGTGGGAGAGAGAGAGAGGAGGGAGGGTGGGGGAGAGAGGAGAGAGGAGGGTGGGAGAGAGAGAGGAGGGAAGGAGGGAGAGTAGGGAGGGAGAGAGAGAGAGGAAGAAGAGAGAGGAGGGAGGGAAGGGAGAGAGAGGAGGGAGGGTGGGAGAGAGAGAGAGAGGAGGGTGGGAGAGAGAGAGGAGGGAGGGAGGGACAGTAGGGAGAGAGAGAGGGAGAGTAGGGAGGGAGGGAGGGAGAGAAGGGAGGGAGGGAGAGAGAGGAGGGAGGGAGAGAGAGAGAGGGGGAAGGAGGGAGAGGAGGGGGGAAGGGAGGACTGTCCCACAGTTACCCAGGTGGTTTTCAGGGCTAAGGTGGGGGCTAGAACTCACAGTCTCCTGGTTACTAGCCTGGTGCCCTTCACCACAAGACCAAACCGGCTCTCCATTATTTGTCTTGAAACAAAGTCTACACAGCGCCTTTTCACAATTCTGCTGTACTTTTTGTGTCACCTCTCACGGATCCATCGTCATGAAATTCCAAATCAACAGGAGCCACCTTGACCTACTCGCATTTCTTTCTCATGTAGGGTCTTCTTACCGTCATGTTGTCATAGAGCTTCACCGAGAAGCCCTGGTGTGTGACCTCAATGGCATCCATGCAGTTGAGTCTGGGGGCTGAGCTGCATGCTCCATTGTGGAGAATCACTTCAATGTCTTCTCCTTTGTCTTCAAACAAGGTGTAGGAACAGTTGCCTGTCAGCTTAAAATCCAGTCCATCGAAGGTGACAATGTGCCTGGTTGAACTTCCCATGCATGTACCTATAAAGAGGAAGTTAAAAGATGACCTTCGGAGGACACTACTTATTTGTTACACACTTCTCTCTCTCTCTCTCTCTCTCTCTCTCTCTCTCTCTCTCTCTCTCTTTTGCTGCACACATAAAAGGCAACAGGAGAACTTCAGCAATAACACTTATTTTGGCCACTTCAAGAACTCCATAGAGCTGTGGTGGCGCAGCAGTTTAGAGTGCAGTACTGCAGGCTATTTCTGCTGACTGCAATTTGGCAGTTCAAATCTCACCAGGCTCAAGGTTGACTCAGCCTTCCATCCTTCCGAGGTGGGTAAAATGAGGACCTAGATTGTTGGGGGCGATAGGCTGACTCTGTAAACCGCTTAGAGAGGGCTGGAAAGCACTGCGAAGCGGTATATAAGTCTAAGTGCTATTGCTATTGCGTGCACCTTTCCGAATAAGGAGTTAGACCAGTGGCCCCCATCCTTTTGGGGATTAGGGACCAGTTCCATGGAGAGGGTTTTTTTCCCGTGGGGACAGAGGTGGCGTGGTTTCGTGTGCTGCCTGCATCCCGTGGATGGGACTTCGCTTGTTTGCACGGCCCAGTTTCTGACATGTCACAGACTGCACCGGTCCACGGACAGCGTACCCCTGAGTCAGAGGATCTAAAGGCTGTTAGGAATACAGACTAACAGAGATGTAAGGGACTCTGAAGGTCTTCAATTCCAACCTTTTGCTCGAGCAGGAGGCCCCTATACCATTCTGGATGAGTAGCTGTTCAAACTCTTCTTAAAAACCTCCAGTGATGGAGTGTCCACTTCTGAAGGCAAGCTGTTCTACTGATTAATTTTTCAGACATATAGAAAATTTCTCCTCAGTTCTAGCTTGGATATCTCTTTGTAAAGTTTCCACCCATTACTTCCTGCCCTCAGGTGCTTTGAAGAATAGATCAACCTCTCTCTTCTCTGGGACAACCCCTCAAATATTGCAAGACGGCAGTCATGTCACCCCTAGTCCTTCTCTTCATTAGACTACAGCAGTGATGGTGACGCTTTTTGGCACCGAGTGCCAAAAATGCAGCACTTCGCGGGAGGGCTTATCTGGGTTGTAAGCGGGAAGAGGAGTTGCCCAGGGGGGCATGCCCGTGCCAAAAAATTTACTTCCGGTTTACCATGCATTTACCATGCAGTGTAAATTTTTTCACCAAGGGTTGAACAACATCTCCAGAGCCCTCCTACTTCATCCTTCCTGTCAAGCACTCCTCTGAATGCAAATTCAATTTAAATAGAATTTAAATGTCCACACCCCCACACACTCCCAAAGAGTATTAAAACTTCCAACACGAACGTTTGAAGAGATAAGCATAATAAGGAAAACGACAACAGAAATGCCAATCTTGTCACAAAAATCCAGCTGTGTTCACTCAACTGCTGGCAAAGGGGTTTCTGTCATCTTGAAAGCAATTTATTTATGTGACTTTTTTTTTCTTGTTCCTGTGTCAATAAATACAAAAATCACATCCTTGGCAGTAAATCACTTGATTGTGAAGTCTCTGTGTCAAGTGCTGTTGCTCAGCCTGGAGGTTTTGTCACATTATTTCTTTGCTGTCAAGAGCAGAAGAGCTCCATGTGATTTCCAGAAGGCACTCTATATTTGTCCCCTTGTACTAATTCACAAGATCTGCGCATTTGCATAGAAAGAGCAGAAAGTACAGCTGAAAATTACAGTCTTGATCTCTTAACTGGAGAAATCCATCTGCTGAGGCAAGCTGGATTCCAGAACATTGTGGCGGAACCCAGGGCAAATATGTTGAAGACCATCAATCTTTGGAAAAATGTACGGTATGCTGAGGTTTTTCCCACAGTAGAATGGAAAATCTGAAGTGCAGGTACAAGATCTTGTCAGGTGTCTCCACATGGTGGTCCAGATAAACTGATTTATTGCTTGTGGTTATTACGTATAAAGCCCTTCATGGCCTAGGCCCGGGATATTTGGCGGACCCCCTGCAGCCAGCGACAATCCCCAATCTCCCGGTGCATTCTCACAGACAAGGTCTCCACAGGGTGCCGTCGGCCAGACACTGTCGGCTGGCGACCCCCAGGGGGACAGCTTTCTCTGTGGATGCACCCACCCTCTGGAACCAACTTCCTTTGGAGCTCCGGATGGCTCCTGACCTCCGCTTGTTCCTCCACGATTTGAAGACCTGGCTGTTCCATAGTTTGGACTAACGGAGGATTGCTTGATTAATTTTAATTGTTTTAAATTCAATGGTTGTGGTTGTGTTTGACCTCAGGGGGGGGTGGGGTGGGGCGTAGCCAGGGTTGAGTGTGGCCAGCTTGATGTCACTCATGTTGAGGGTGCCTGTGGGGGCCCGAGCACTCTGCCAGAGAAAACAAACTCCAGAGCTCCGTTTTCGGCTGCAACGGCCTCCTGCAACCCTCTCCCGGTGAAAATGGAGCTTGTGAGTGCCACGCACTGCCCTCTTGAGTTCCATTTTTAGCTGGCAGAGGCACCGCAGGCCAGTCCGTTGTGTTTCCAGGATGGCCCTGAGGACCAGATCTAAGCACCCCGTAGCCCTGGGCTTGATTTTAACACCTTGCTATAGTCTATGCACAAGAATCTTCTCAAGTAACATTTAGCATCTGGTTACAGTTAGACAAGGATTAATGGAATTCAAGGGAGGTTGGACTTAGTTTGCTTGTGGCTACATAGGGATTCTTGGCTGATACCTCTTTTAACTCCGCCCCCTGGGTCTGCCAGTCCTTCTCTACAGATTCTGGGTTAGTGATGTCTCCAAAGCATGCTAGGGGCTGTGACACATGTGCATTGTCAGTTCAGAGATGCACTAGAACATTACGTAGCTATGCGGGTTTGCAGTAAGCTTTAGATTCAACTATCCAAAAGAAGATGACATTATGAGGTTCTACATTTAGTTGCCTCTTTCTAATAAATGAGATATTTTCCTCTTGTTTCCTTCCCCCAAACAATATTGGCAAGATTATCTCTCTGAGATTTTACAGGAAAACAAAAACAAAATGGAAAAAAAAAACTACTCACAAGGACACACCCAACGACAGCCGCAGGTTTCCTCCACTTTAACAGCAGGGAAATTGTTGTGACATGTCGGCTTGGCCATCTTCTCACAAAGATGTCGGTGGCTTTTCAGTTCTGTGTGGCCACCTGGTAAGCAGGTCACACTGTAACACTGATCCAGCAACCGCCACTCGTCACCAGGCTGCACAAAAGGACACACCCAAAGTTAAAAATAGGATCCGAGGTTAAGGAAATCCTCAAGGTGCCCTCCTTCGGTGGCCTCTGTTCAATGGGCACCAAATTGTGATTTATAAACTAAAGCAGGGATGTCCTGCCTTGTGTTGTGACCGAGGCCCAAGTAGTGATTACCAAACACAATTCAGTCCTGAACAAACTTATTTTATTAAAACAGATGAGAATTAATTCATTCTCAGCTTAGTCCAAAACAAAATTCTTAATAATCAGTCTGTTGGCCTTATCAAACAACCTTTTCTTGGCAAAACCCCCACAAAGTTCAAGAGACGCTGACAAGAAGCACAGGAATCAACGTTGTGTCAGCTTCTCAGTGCTGACATAGTAAAGAGGGGGTTAAATTCCTGTGAGATTATTAAGAGAGAGTGCCGTAGAGTGATTTAGATAATGACCAATAGGATAAGGAAGCAAGCCAGGAAAGGGAGGGATGATGGAGCAGAGGTCATTTCCTGGCTGCATATGAGTCCGTGAAGACGTTGTTCTAACAAATAAAAGTTTTTTTTCTTTATTATCAAAATGTGAGAGGCATCTAATTTCGTTCAGACAACTCTAGCGTGACACGTTGCTTTTCTACAAAGAACCCAACGGCTCGTTGCTGCTCTTTTAAGCCTTATGGGAGGGGCCAATCATCTCCTGGCCTTACTCCTGAGTCGTCCTTTTTGCTTCAGTTGCTCTTGCCTTCTGGCAGCTCTTCGCATGCATGCACTAGGAACAGGCTCCTCCTGTTCCTCTGCCTCTCTGCTGTCCGCCTCTGGAGGCTCCGGAGTCTGCACATCTCTCCCAGATGGCCCTGGCCCCATTTCTGCCTCTGATGCAGAGCCCTCATCCGGGCCTTGACTCCAGGACTGGCCCATGTTCCTCCACAGCCTCCTCACTGTCCAACTCCGTTGCCAGCTCCGCAACTGCTGGCAGACCACAACACCTTGAGAACTTGAAGATCTGTGGACTTCAACTCTCAGAATTCCTTAGCCAGTCATGTTGGCTGTAGAATTCTAGGAATCGAAGTCCAAATGTCTTACAGTTGCCAGAGTTGGACAGTCCTGATCTGAACGTCCATGGGAGAAGACATTAACAAAGGTAAAAGGTAAAGGTTACCCTTGAATGTATGTGCTAGTTGTTCCTGACTCTAAGGAGTGGTGCTCATCTCCGTTTCAAAGCCAAAGAGCCAGCACTGTCTGAAGACTTCTCCATGGTCATGTGGCTGGCATGACTAAATGCCAAAGGCACACGGAACGCTGTTCCCTTCCCACCAAAGGTGATCTCTATTTTTCTACTTGCATTTTTTTTAACGTGCTTTCAAACTGCTAGGTTGGCAGAAGCCGGGACAAGGAACGGGAGCTCACCCATTACGCGGCACTAGGGATTCGAACCGCTGAACTGCTGACATTTCGATTGACAAGCTCAGCATCTTAAGCCACTGAGCCACCGCGTCCCACCAAAACCATTACCAAAAGACAGTAACAAAATTCAGCATATTTTCGCCTGGAAAAGATTAATGGTGTAGCATTGCTTTCTTCAAATTTGGGGGCTTTCCTAATGTCGTAAAGACTTTCATTCATAGCCAGCATGGCTATTGCTGAGAATTTCGAACCATCTATGCAATTGGAAACCTTCCCAAATTGGGGAAAATTGGTATACAGAAATCCTGGACCTAAACCAGTCGAAGTGAGTTTATTTTCCACTGATTTCAGTGGGATCATTCCTTCTCCCTGGAATCCATAGGGTTTGATTATTGACTTTGATTCATTGTGTGCTAAGATTGCTAAACAATGGAATCAGCTTGATGGGTGAGGAGAATGCTTAGTATTAATGCTGGTTGGCAAACTTTCCATATTTTATTTATTTTTTTAAAAAAATAATGATATAAGAAAAAAATTCTCAACTCTGGAGAAGAAAAACTGACGTTAGGAAGGGACACAAAACTATTTAAGCGCTTCTAGCTGAAAACCTTGAGCTACGCCAGAAGGAAATAGTGCTAATCCAGACTGCTGATGAATACAGAATAGAATAACAGAGTTGGAAGGGACCTTGGAGGTCTTCTAGTCCAACCCCCTGCTTAGGGAGGAAACCCTACACCACTTGAGACAAATGGTTATCCAACATCTTCTTAAAAACGTCCAGTGTTGGAGCATTCACAACTTCTGGAGGCAAGTTGTTGCATTGGTTAATTGTTCTCACTGTCAGGAAATTTCTCCTTAGTTCTAGGTTGCTTCTCTCCTGGATTAGTTTCCAGCCGTTGTTTCTTGTCTTGCCCTCAGGGGCTTTGGAGAATAGCTTGACTCCCTCTTCTTTGTGGCAGCCCCTGAGATATTGGAACACTGCTATCATGTCTCCCCTAGTCCTTCTTTTCATCAAACTAGACATATCCAATTCCTGAAACCGTTCTTCATACAGTTACGCCTTGACTTATTGATTCAATTAATAACCGTTCAAAGTTATGACACTGCTAAAAAAAAAGTGAAAGTCCTCGCACTTAATGACCGTTGCGTCATCCCTACAGTCACAGAATCAAAATTCGGGCGCTTGGCAACCAGCATTGATTTATAACCGTTGCAGTGTCCCAGGTCATGTGAGCACATGACCTCAGGACACAACAAGAGTCATAAGAGCCTTGGTGTAGTGGTTAGAGTGCAGTACTACAGGCTACTTCTGCTGACTGCTGGTTACCTGCAATTTGGCAGTTCGAATCTCACCAGGCTCAAGGTTGACTCAGCCTTCCATCCTTCTAAGGTGGGTAAAATGAAGACCCAGATTGTTTGGAGGACAGTAGGCTGACTCTGTAAACCGCTTAGAGAGGGCTGTAAAGCACTGTAAAACAGTATATAAGTCTAAGTGCTATTGCTACTCCTTCCTTCCTTCCTTCCTTCCTTCCTTCCTTCCTTCCTTCCTTCCTTCCTTCCTTCCTTCCTTCCTTCCTTCCTTCTTCTCTTATTCCCTTTCTCATTCTCCTTCCTGGGGGCACAGTGAGTATTGCTGGCTGACTCTGCCCACTGCCTGGAGTTCGATCCTGACCAGTTCACAGTTGATTCATCCTTCCATCCTTCCGAGGTTGGTAAAATGAGGGGCCCAGATTGTTGGGGGGCAATGGGCTAACTCTGTAAATCATATATAAGTCTAAGTGCTATTGCTATTACTATAAATATGAACCAGTTGCCAAGCATCTGAATTTTGATCAAGTGATCATGGAGATGCTGGAAAGGTTGAAAAATGGTCCTAAGGAACTTTTTTGTACTGTTGTAACTTTGAATGGTCACTAAATGCATTGTTGTAAGTCGAGGACTACCTGTGGGCCTACAAAGCTGTAGAATTCCTGTCGATCACAAGCTCTTGAGGAAATACTTTCCCACTATCTTGATGCGTCTTCATAGATCACTGCCTTCTCACAGCAAAGGGGTTTGCGCTACTCAATGATGCTAGGAGCTATGCCGTGCAGGACCTCTCAAGATGGACATGTCACAGTGGAAAGTTTAGAAAAACACGTGGTGCACTAGAGAAGGGAAAGGCCACCTACTCCAGCATCCTTACCAAGAAAACTCTATGAACGACATCAAAAGACTTTAAAAATTGGACCGTAAGGAAGGCTGAGTGCCAACGAATTGATGCTTTTGAATGATAGCATTGGAGGAAACTCTCGAGAGACAGCAAGGAGACCAAATCAGTCAACTCTAAAGGAAATCAACCTTGACTGTTCTTTGGAAGGACAGATACGGAAGCTCAAATGGGTGGCCTCGAGGGGGAGCTCTCACCTCACAGTCAGGAGGCTGTGAGTTCGATCCTAGATAGAGGTACATATTTCTCTCTCTGGGATATACACTGAGAATATATCTGCTGAACAAAATTCCGCATCGGCAACAGGAAGGGCATCCGGCCATTTGAACACTCCGCTCCATTCAGATGCCCAGACTCCACCCCGCAAGGGATTATGGGGTCGTTAAAAGAGGATGATGATCCTGAAGCACAAAATACATTGGCTACCTAATGAGAAGAGAGGACTCCTTGGAAAAGGCCCTGACATTGGGAAAGATGGAAGGCAAAAAGGAGAAGGGGATGGCAATGGATGAGATGGTTATTGAAACAATGACCATGGATTTTGGCAAACTCTGAGAAACAGTGGAGGCCAGGGTCAAGGGGGCAGGCATGGTATGGTCCATGGCAGTGGTGAAATCCTCCATGGTTTGTCACCAGTTTGCTGCCTACGCATGCACAGTGCACACCAAACGCATGCTACATGTGGGAAAAGGAGGCTTAAGAAGGTAAGTAAAAAAGTGAGGGGGTAACAGCTGTGCTGCATGATTTAGCAGGATTTTTAGCGAATATAAATCGCATGGCACAGCTGATCGTTGGAAATACCAGTTCACACATACCGGTAGCTTTTTTTTTACTACTGGTTTGCCCGAACTGGTGCGAACTGGTAGCATTTCACCCCTGGTCCATGGAGCTGCAAAGAGTCACACAAGACTTAGAGACCAAAAAAAGAAGGATCTTCATGCAGTCAAGCGCACAATAGCAATCCCCATGCTGCCCACCCAAACACACTGAAGAAAATTATATCGGTGTTGTTTTTTTTTAATTTCAGTAATAAAAAGTGGCTCGGTTGCTCTTGGCCGAGATGGAAGAATTTAGTTCCACGAATTCCTCAGCCCGATAGAAATAAAGGAACTAAAAAAAAAGCGTTCGCGCATGAGCTTGGCAGAAGAGGCTCTGTGTTGCTTTCATTAGCTTGCTCTCTGTTTATGAGATGCCAAATCGTTTAAGATCTTTATAGGGGAAAAATAGGCAAATTTGTCTACGAGAAAGAATTGAGAAAAAGGCTTGAGGCAGCCAAGGGCTCCAGCAATCCAACAAAATCGACAGCAGCACTGATACAATGCAAGTCTTCCCCCTACAGACAGAAAGTCACAAACACAGTTTGTGGTGAATGTCTATGGAGATTCTCAGTCATGGTTGTCCCAAAGGTGCTTTTTCAAGAGATAATGGGACTTTCTTTCTTTCTTTTTCTTTCTTTTTTTTTTTTTTGAAGAGATTTTGCTTCTCATCCAAGAAGCTTCTTCAGCTCTGACTGGATGGTGTGGAATGGAAGGATTTATACTCCTTGCAGACAGCTGGTCATTTGCATTCATTTGTTTGTTTCTTTGTTTGTTTATTGGTTCGATTTATATGCCGCCCTTCTCCGGAGACTCAGGGCGGCTTACAATGCGTTAAGCAATAGCCTTCATACTTTTGTATATACCTGCTTAGTAGGGCTTTCGGGCCCTCCCAAGAGGTGTTCTTCTTTATACAAAGTCATCTTATTGCCCCCACAATCCGGGTCCTCATTTTACCTACCTCGGAAGGATGGAAGGCTGAGTCAACCTTGAGCCTGGTGAGATTTGAACTTGCAGTAATTGCAGGCAGCTGGCAGTTAAGTGCTACTTTAACAGCAGTTTAGTCCGCTGCGTCACCAAGGCTCTTTACAGGGTCATTGAGGCCACTTGGAGGTTTATCTGTGTCCTCAGGGTCACTTGAGTAGTACAAATGGTTCCTGTAGTCTGCAATTTTTCCCTCTGGAAATCTGTAGAGATTCTTTGAAATCCCCCCTTTACATGGGGCTCCCCTTGAGGAGCACCCGGAGGCTCCAACTGATCCAGAATGCGGCCGTGCGAGTAATCATGGTAGCGACTCATCACTCCCGTGTAACACCTCTCTTGCACCAGCTGCACTGGCTCCCAGTGGTCTTCCGGGTGCGTTTCAAGGTGCTAGTCACCATCTTCAAAGCGTTCCATGGCTTAGGACCAGGATACCTACAGGTATCCTTCTACCATTGAATGCCTCCCACCTTCTGATACGCTCTCACAGAGAGGGCCTCCTCAGGGTGCCGTCAGCCAAACAATGTCGGCTGGCAACCCCCAGGGGGAGAGGCTTCTCTGTGGGGGCTCCTGCCCTATGGAATGAGCTGCCCCCCGATATAAGAAGGATCCCCGACCTCCGCACCTTCCGTCGTGCTCTGAAGACTCTATTGTTCCATCAAGCCGGCCTGTCCGAATAAATTAATTTTAAATGGATTTTAATTGGCTTTAAAGGGGTTTTAGCAAGGGGTTTTAATAATCGGCCAATCGTTCTAAATTATTTTAATGATTTTTTTTAATTTTTGTGTTGGCCTTGTTTTAATATGGCTGTACACCGCCATGAGTCCTTTGGGAGAAGGGTGGTACAGAAATACAATAAAATCTAAATCTAAAATCCATCTTGTCAGAGCTGAGGAAGCTTCTTGGATGAGAAGTTAAACGTCTTCAAAGAAAAACCAGAAAGTCTAGTTGCCTCTTTGAAAAAGCATTTTTGGGACAGTCATGGTGACCATCATCTCCAACTTCATCCTGAAGGAAAAGACTCAAGCAGGCTACCTCATAGGAGCGCAAGATGGTGGAAGCATCTTCAGCCTCAGAAGCTCTCCACTTTGATTTCCTGCCCAAACTAGTTCCCTCCAACTCTGTGAATTGGCCATCCAAAGTGATGTCTCTGAAATTCAGAGAACGCGTGAATGACATACTTACTGCTCTGATATTCCCCTCTTCATCTATACAGTCCTGAGCAGTTTCTGAAAAGGAAGCCATCCAAAGACATTCGTAAGACATCATCATAAAACTTGAGATAAAAAATCACAGTCTATTTGCTCTGGGATGCTATATATAAACAGAATTTCGAACAAATCTCTTCTTAAAAACCTCCAGTGCTGGAGTACTCACAACTTCTGGAACCAGCTGTTCCAGGAAATTGTTCTAATTCTTAGGAAACTTCTTAAGAACTTCTACTTAGTTCTAGATTGGTTGTTTCTTTGATTAGTTTCCATCCACTGTTTCTTGTTCCGCCTTCAGGTGTTTTGGAGAACAGGTTGAACCCCCCCTCTCCTTCTTTTTGGCAATCTCTGCGATGCTGGGAGGATTTTTCTAACATTCCTGAGAACTTACACTGCTCTTTGAGTTATCTTTTTTTTTTTTTTTTTAAAAAAAAAAGTATATTCATAATCAAAAGCCAGTGTCTTATTTGTGAGGGTAGTGTTTGCTTCCATTATAAAGAGGATGATTTTCCATTTCTGCAAATAATTATGATTACTGAGACTTAATACAGTCCTTTAATGCCCTTGTCATCTTTTAAGCCTGTGTCAACATTCCTATTGAACAATTAACTAATGAACTGAGAAATCCTATCGGGGTACCACATCCTGGCTCACAGTTTTTGATTCCTTTTAATAAGATTCCCTCTAAATCATTTTCTACATGGGGGATAATTTGAAAGCAGGATATTCTGACGTGCTAATTTGCTCAGAGACATTGGCTGTCATCTCAAGTACAAAAACAGAACTTTCTTTGGAAACAGTGTAAGAAAGAAAAGATGCAACATCTCTACTTAAAAAAAAAAGCAAACATCTGAATGTGAGCTTATATAGAGTGTGAACAAGGGGTGAAATCCATCAGGTTCTGTCAGGTTCTGGAGAACCGGTAGTGGAAATTTTGAGTAGTTCTGAGAACCAGCAAATACCACCTCTGGCTGGCCCCAGAGTGGGATGGGAATGGAGATTTTGCAGTATCCTTCCACTGCCACGCCCACCAAGATACACCCACCATGCCCCACCATGCCCACCAAGCCATGCCCACAGAACCGGTAGTAAAAAAAATTTGAATTTCACTAGTGGTGCAAACTGATATGGGCAGAGGTGGGATTCACATACCGTTACCCTGTTTCCCCAATAATAAGACATCCCCTGATAATAAGTCCAATCGGGCTATTGAGCGCATGCGCTAAAATAATCCTCCCCCTGAAAATAAGCCCTCCCAAAAATATTTAAACGCAGAGCTGGAAATCAGGTAAGATGGTAAGAGTAACCCCATCTTGCTCATTGCGCCCCAAAATAATAAGACCTCCTCAAAAATAAGGCCAGGTGCTTATTTCAGGGTTCAAAAAAAATAAGACACAGGGAAACACAGTACTACCGGTTCGCCCAGCACTGGAAATGTGAGCATGCATCATCTGTGCATACGTGCGACATCACAAAACACGGCAATTCGCTTGTGCGTGCCATCCACACATGTGTGTGATGTCAAACAACTCAGCAATATAGGACAGGATTGCGCCCGGGCGGGGGCGGGTCGCCACTACCGGTTTCCCGAACCGGCTGAATACCACCTCCGGATATGGGGCTTACCTGTACAAAGCTTCTTCATAAATTCATCACCCAACATGATCATCGTAGAAAGATCTTCAAAATGTTGCAACTTAATGATCGTGTCTTTAGCAGATGGCCCCACTAAAACTTTCAATTGTTCCGCATTATATTTGGTGCCAACGCCGATGGGAAGCAGTGAAACTCCTGGGAAAAGCAGGACAGATTGAAATCCTCCTTAATTCAATTTGAACTTCAATACAAGAGTTCCCCCCAAAAATATGGTTTGGTTAAAATCAGTTTTGGCATAACAATAATAATAACGATAATTATTTCCATTCTCCGTTTTCAGCACAAGATTTTTTTTCCTCCCTGCTCACCAGAATGGAATCACGACAAAATATATTTCAGAAGATTGGGGGGAAAAACATTAATGTAAAGATCCTAGTCTCATCTTACAATGAATTAATGTCACTAAAATAGTCCTAATCCTAAACTGATACGTAAATCAGTGTGGATTGATCACTGTCAGTTGCCTAAAAAGATTTGCACAATCAAAAACCTAGTTCTGCTGCAAACCACACACACACACACACACACACACACACACACAGAGGCTCTGTGTAACAATAATAATTAGGTCAATCAAGAATTCATCCTTAACTCAAAAGCTGACTCTACAGCTTTAAAATGGAAACAGATTGTAGTTTTTCTAAGAAGCTTAATTAGCCCTAAAATGCTTAAAGTTGCTCCCACTTTAATTTAATCACATTTAATCACAGTTCTACCCAAGAGCAGAGGATCAAGGGAGGGAAACCGTATAATTTGAGAGCCACGTCCAATATCTGATTAAGCATTTGGCAGTTTTATGTCTTCGGCCGCACTCAGAATCTAAATTTATCATATCACAGGAATAATATAATTTCACAATTTATTTAAACTAGGGGGGTCAAACTCAAGGCTCGGGGGCCAGATCCAGCACACCAGGTGCTTAGATCCGGCCCGCGGGGCTGCCCTGGAAACAGCGAAGGACCAGGCCTTCTGCCTCTGCCAGAAAAAATAGAGCATGGGAGGGCTGCATGCTCCATTTTCATTGGCAGAAGATTGCAGGAGGCCGTCCTAGCTGAAAACAGAACTCATGAGGGCCACTCGTGGCCCCCCAAGCTCTGTTTTCACTGGCAGAGGGCGGCAGGAGGCTGTCCTAGCTGAAAACAGAACTCACGAGGGCAAGGTGTGGGCCCCCAAGCTCCTTTTTCATTGGCAGAGGGCTGCAGGAGGCCATCCTAGCTGAAAACAGAACTCATGAGGGCCACACATGGCCCCCTCAAGCTCCGTTTTCACTGGCAGAGAGTTGCAGGAGGCCATCCCAGCCAAAAACAGAGCTCAGGAGCCCATTTTCACAGACAGAGCACTCAAGCCACCATAGGCATCCCCAACAGGAGTGATATTGAGCTGGCCACACCCACCCCGGCCACCTGAAGTGAAACACAACCCTGCTGTGGCCCTCAATGAAATCGAGTTTGACACCCTTGATCTAGTCTACTTAAAAGAAAAGAAAACTGGCTTATGGACCCATAAAGAATTTTTCAATGCTCTACCAACTTTGGATCCATTTTTGTTCAGTCAATAGTTATAACCACATTTATTTTATTTTTTAAACACAGCTTGTTTTAATGTCTGAAAGTAGACAAAGATGATAGAATTCCCAAGCCGATCAGCCAGAGGATCGGATATGATTATCATCAAGGAAAATCATCAGGCAGGTTTTCCTTCTTTTCCATCAGCTTAAAAAACTTCTGATTACCTTGCACAACACAATATGAAGAGGTAATCCTACCTGAAGATTTATCCTGGGAGTGAGGAGTAGATGCTGAGGTCACGGCCAGGCTACATGTTACACTACCGGCCACATGTAAATTATGCACGGTGACCTCTTCTCTCTTGCATGGCAACTGCGAAGGTCTGGACTTTGCACAATATTACACAGGAGAAAAGAACCTGTTTCTCCATCCCTTCAACTATCTACCGACTTTCCTGAAAATAAGACCCTGTTTTATATATTTTTTTTTTGCCACCAAAAAAGGCACCAGATCTTATTTTGGGGGGGGGGAGGGAAGGGGAATGTCATCCACCGACCCACATCACTTGTGTGCGTCACCCCCAGCCTCCTTTTTGCTGTCAGAGGCCTTCAGGAACTTCTTCAGCAGGGGTGAAAGGCTAGCGGTTCGGACCGGTTCAGGTGAACTGATAATAAAAAATGCTATCAGTTTGGCCGAATCAGTATTTCCAACGATCAGCTGTGACACACAATTTACATTAGATAGAATCATCAGATTCCCTGCTTTCTAGCTAATCTAAATTGTGTGGCACAGTGGATCCCCCCCCCCCCGGTTTTCTACTTACCTTTGCAGACTTGGAAGGCTTCAAAATATTCCTTTGTTAGTGCTGCATGTGAGCACCGCAGGCCCACATGCATGCAAATTGCGCATGCACGCACAAAGCGCATGCTTGGTAGCAGACTCACAGAACCGGTAACAGACTCCAGAGGATTTCACCGCTGTTCTTCGGCTTCGGATAGTTGCAGCCAGGCCTCGCACACGTTGGCCCATTTCTTCTGCAGCCAGCAAGGCTTTCCCGAAGGCCTTTGTAGATGATAACAGAGCTCCAGATCGATCCGGAGTTCTGTTATCGGCTACAAAGGCCTTCAGGAAAGGCCTCTACAGCCGATAACAGAGGCCTTCAGGAAAGCCCTGCTGGCTGCAGAAGAAATAGGCTGATATGTGCAAGGGCTGGCTGCAACTATCCAAAGGTAAGTAGTATGGCAGCTCCACCACTACCCCATCCCCACTCTAGCTTAATTTTTACCTGTGCACCATGGAGTGGGTGGGATCTTAATTAGGCCTTATTTTAGGGGTAGGGTTTATATGGGGCACATGTGTAAAAAATCAAGCTAGGACTTACTTTCTGAGTAGGTCATATTTTCGGGAAAGCATGGTACCTCTTTGTTCCCACCCACAAAAAATTTAGTGTTGGTTAACTATTGTAGGCTGTCTTACTGGATGCAACGTATGGAACACTAAGTGACAACGCCAATAAGTGTCTCTCAATAAGCCAGAGAAAGAGACTTTTGCACAAAATGTGAAGTGTCTCTTCCCTTTCTCCATTGAAAAAAGCTCTTTCTTGCCAGGAACAGGGGTGAAATCCATCAGGTTCTGACAGGTTCTGGAGAACCGGTAGCGGGAATTTTGAGTAGTTCGGAGAACCGGCAAATACCACTTCTGGCTGGCCCCAGTGTGGGGTGGGAATGGAGATTTGGTAATATCCTTCTCCCAGGAGTGGGGAGGGAATGGGTATTTTGCAGTATCCTTCCCCTGGAGTTGGGTGGGAAAGAGGATTTTGCAGTATCCTTCCCTTGCCATGCCCACCAAGCCATGCCCACAAAACTAATAGTAAAAAAAAAAATCAGATTTCACCACTAGCCAGGAACGACTTGAAAAACATTCACTGGTGCTGAAAAATGTATGTTCTACTCTCAATCCTTATAGACCCAGGAGCACAGGCATGTATACGGGCAGTCCTGGACTTACGACCATTCCTTTAGTGATCATTTGAAGTTACAACGGTGCTGAAAAAATGACTTATGACCGTTTTTCCACACGTATGACTTTGCAGCATCCACACTGTTATGTGATCAAAATTCAGGCGCTTGGGAACTGTCTTGTATTTATGACAGTCACAGTGTCCCTGGGTTATATGATCTCCTTTTGTGGCTTTCTGACAAGAAAAGTCAATGGGAGAAGCCTAATTCACTTAACAACCGTGTTACTAACTTAAAAGACTGTGGCCCAAAAGGTCATAAAATGGGGCAAAACTCACTTAACCGCTGTCTCGCTTAGCAAACAGAAATTTTGGATTCTGTTATGGTCATAAGTCAAGGACTACCTATATGGACTTCTGGGATATCAAGCCATGTATAAAGCAGGGTAAATATACTTCAGTAACAAAACAACAGGGGCATTTAATATCCCACAAGCTAGAAGTATGTTTCCAAAATATCTCTGTGCTATAAAAGTAACGGTAAAATAACAAATTTACTATTGGCTCTTGCAGAATACATAGCAGCTTCCACAGCATCTTTTGAGGTGCCTGCCACAATCACCACGGCCGTTTTGGATGCATTGGGTCGTCCTCCATAGGCTTCGGAAATGGCATGCTGGACCACGAAGTCTATTGCTTCCCCTGAAAATAATACAGAACAAACATAGGTTATGAGCGGAGGAAAGAACAAGAAGAGATCAAGAAAATAGACTAAACTAGGGAATGGAATGAGAACAGAACAGAACAGAACAGAATAGAATATTAATAGAGTAGGGTAGGGTAGGGTAGGGTAGGGTAGGGTAGGGTAGGGTAGGGTAGGGTAGGGTAGGGTAGGGTAGGGTAGGGTAGGGTAGAATAGAATAGAATAGAATAGAATAGAATAGAATAGAATAGAATAGAATAGAATAGAATAGAATAGAATAGAATAGAATAGAAAATATGGAATGGAATGGAATGGAATGGAATGGAATGGAATGGAATGGAATGGAATGGAAAATATGAAATGGAAATGAATGGAATGGAATGCAATAGAACAGAACAGGAACAGAACAGAACAGAACAGAACAGAACAGAACAGAACAGAATAGAAAATATGGAATGGAATGGAATGGAATGGAATGGAATGGAATGGAATAGAATAGAATAGAATAGAATAGAATAGAATAGAATAGAATAGAATAGAATAGAATAGAATAGAATAGAATAGAATAGAAAATATGGAATGGAATGGAATGGAATGGAATGGAATGGAATGGAATGGAATGGAATAGAATAGAATAGAATAGAATAGAATAGAATAGAATAGAATAGAATAGAATAGAATAGAATAGAATAGAATAGAAAATATGGAATGGAATGGAATGGAATGGAATGGAATGGAATGGAATGGAATGGAATGGAATAGAATAGAATAGAATAGAATAGAATAGAATAGAATAGAATAGAATAGAATAGAATAATAGAATAGAAAATAAGGAATGGAATGGAATGGAATGGAATGGAATGGAATGGAATGGAATAGAATAGAATAGAATAGAATAGAATAGAATAGAATAGAATAGAATAGAATAGAATAGAATAGAATAGAATAGAATAATAGAATAGAAAATATGGAATGGAATGGAATGGAATGGAATGGAATGGAATGGAATGGAATGGAATGGAATGGAATGGAATGGAATAGAATAGAATAGAATAGAATAGAATAGAATAGAATAGAATAGAATAGAATAGAATAGAATAGAGAATATGGAATGGAACGGAATGGAATGGAACAGAACAGCACAGCACAGCACAGCACAGCACAGCACAGCACAGCACAGCACAGCACAGCACAGCACAGCACAGAATTGAACAGAACAGAACAGAACAGAACAGAACAGAATACCCTGTTTTCCCCAAAATAAGACATCCCCTGATAATAAGCCCAATCGGGCTTTTGAGTGCATGGCAATAAGGCCAAGTACTTATTTCAGGGTTCAAAAAAATATAAGATAGGGTCTTATTTTCGGAAAAACATGGTAGTCCTTTATTGGCCAAGTTTGATTGAACACACAAGGAATTTGTCTCCAGTGCAGAAACTCTCAGTATGCACACATTCAACAACAGTAGTTCAATAAACTTTATGATGACTGCTCAAAGCGAAACCTTTGCCCTATCAAGGGAGACCCGAGAAGACGATACCTAGCTTGCTTGGGCCTTTCTCTCTTTGATGAATGGAGTCCACCTTTTTCAGAAGGTTTGATTTTTCCTGGACTACGTTCCATGGAATTTCTAGAGAGTTCACTTTTCCATATTGAAGTACTGCAACTTGAGTTGAAGAATGACCTGGGGAGGAAGCCAAAAGTTTCAGAGATCAAGAAATTAAAAAGATTGGATTAAAACTTGGTGACAGCTACGAGACCTCAAAGTCATTGGTTGACATGAAATGCATAATCATGTTGATTACCATTTTTGGTCACTTGACCCCATCAACCTCAGATTATACTTTTAGATGAGTTTTATATTTTTAAAAAAATTGCTTTCACTGCAGTATAATATTCTTGAGAATATTTTGTGCTACTTGTGTATCACAGAACAGAAGCACAGTGCCACCTGAAGTTGGGAAAGGATCTTGCCCACCCAAAAAACACCGCAAACAGGAATAGCACTGGAGAAAGAACAGAGTAAATAATAACAGAGTGTTCAAGATTTTGTACTCGCAATACAACACAAGTGATATAACCAGGTTCCTTGGTGGATTATAGATGATCCTAATTTTCCTATGCATCTGAAACGATACGTCAAGGAGACCTTCATCTGGTTAGAATAGAATAACAGAGTTGGAAGGGACCTTGGAGGTCTTCTAGTCCAACCCCCTGCTTAGGCAGGAAACCCTACACCGCTTCAGACAAATGGTTATCCAGCATCTTCTTAAAAACTTCCAGTGTTGGAGCATTCACAACTTCTGGAGGCAAGTTGTTCCACTGATGAATTGTTCTCACTGTCAGGAAATTTCTCCTTAGTTCTAAGTTGCTTCTCTCCTTGAGGAGTTGCCACTCATTGCTTCTTGTCCTGCTTTCAGGTGCTTTGGAGAATAGCTGGACTCCCTCTTCTTTGTGGCAGCCCCTGAGATATTGGAAGACTGCTATCATGTCTCCCCTCATCCTTCTTTTCATTAAACTAGACATATCCAGTTCCTGCAATCGTTCTTCCTATGTTTTAGCCTCCAGTCCCCTAATCATCTTTGTTGCTCTTCTCTGCACTCTTTCTAATGTTACTTCTAATAACCAATCCCATACCGTTCCTTAAAATTCTGACAGACAGCAATAGCACTTATATACCGCTTCACAGTGCTTGACGGCCCTCTGCGGATTACAGAGTTGGCCTATTCTACCCAACAATCCGTGTCCTCATTTTACCAACCTCGGAAGGATGGAAGGCTGAGTCAACCTTGAGCCTGGTGAGATTTGAACTGCTGAACTACAGCTAGCAGTCAGCTGAAGTAGCCTGCATTGCTACACTCTAACCACTGAGCCACCTCAGCTCTTCATTCAGATGCAGTCTTTATTCATACATTCAACTAGCCACTCCCTAAGCAAACCATGGCTATATTTTTTAACATATTTCTCCTGTTAAGCCATCAATACCACCAGCAGCCTCACAGTTTTTTCAACGCTCGCAAGGCGTTTATGACTTCATCCTTTTTTTTCTTTCTTTGATATTAAAATTAACACATGTTTCAATGCCACCCTTTAGCATTTCATTAGCATTTACCACGCAAGGATCTAAAATACTCCTGCATTGCCTCATTTCAATTTTCTGCCAAAAACATTTCATCATTTTGATCCATGCTTCCATCCGAAACAATGAAGGGCTTATTGTTTAGTCCTTTTCCAAACATTCTTTTTTAATTTCCACCAAAATCAATTTGCGTATTTTTTTCCCTCTGCCTCTTGGAATTTAACTGTTCTCTGTGCTCTTTGACTATAGTCTTTGCCATTGTAGTACTAATGTAAGAGATGACCTGGCTGAACTCAAGGGAAGAGTCAAGCGTATCATCAGTCTCGAGTCTCTTCGTGCCCGCAAGAGAACTAAGTCCAGCCTTCCTTGAATTCTGCTGATTCTTATTTACCGCTAAGTTGCCTTGACCGTTAGTAGTTCAGATTCTTTAAAGAGCTAGCATGGAATAAACTTGTACTCATTTGAACAACCCTGATTCCTGATGTCTTGCACCTGACATTTATTATTCTTTGCTTAAAAGCTCCCTTTTTATAAGCCTATAATCCTTAATTCGGGCTAAAATTGGGCGACTGGATGGATCTGAGCATTTACTGCCTGGATGCCCTTCCTGACGCCTATGTGAAGTTCACAGCATATATTTTTTTCTTTATGCTACCTAGGATTGAACTTTCAACCTTCTGAATGGGAGGGGAACGTCTTCACCACTAGGCCACCGTGTCATTCATTTATTATTCTTTATCTACACAGCAAATAGTATATTTTTTTCCCTCACTTTTTTTGCAACCACACTTCCATCTGTGCATTTTCCATCTCATCCACAGTCTCTTTCACTTCATCATCCCACCAAGCAAAAGAAAAGACAATTAGAAAAGCAGCACAAAGCCATCAGCAGGATTGCAACTGATAACCTGTGGCTGCATGGCACCGAAAGCACAGTGAAAAAGAGAGACTGATTACCTGGTGCCATGTCTACTATTGTCTTCTGTGTTTCTCCCTATTCTACTTCCTCAAATACTTGGACCAACACAATGAGCAGAACTTGCAAAGGTCATGCTGCTCCCAGATGGCTGGGCTTCTAAGAAGGAGTCTATGTTCCAGTTTTGAGAACATGCCTGGAGTCCAGAACATTTCCCACACAACTGAAACTGTCTTGCCAAATGGGCACATCTAGTCATCCCACTGTGATCAACAGCAGGATCTGGCTTTCTGAAGGCCCTGATTAACAAGAAAATCGGCTTGATTTTGAGGTTCTAACCAGATTAACAGATTCACAGAGTTGGAAGAGACCTTGTAGGTCATCTGTTCCAACCCCCTGACCAAGCAGGAGACCCTACACCATTTCTGACAAATACCAATCCAGTCTCTTCTTGAAAGCTTCCAGTGATGAAGCTCCCGCAACTTCTGAAGGCAACTTCTGAAGGCAACTTCTGTTCCATTGGTTGATTGCTCTCGTGGTCAGAAATTTTTTCCTTATTTCCAGGTTGAATCTTTCCTTGTTCAGTTTCCATCCATTATTCCTTGTCTGGCCTTCAGCTGCCTTGGAAAGTAGGTTGACGCCCTCCTCTCTGTGGCAGCCCCTCAAATATTGGAAGACTGCTATCATGTCTCCCCTGGTCCTTCTCTTCACTAGACTAGCCATGCCCAGTTCCTGCAACCGTTCTTCATATGTTTTAGCCTCGAGTCCCCTCATCAACCTGGTTGCTCTTCTCTGAACTTTTTCTAGCATTTCAACATCCTTTTTATAGTGTGGTGACCAAAACTGGATGCAGCATTCTAGGTGTGGTCTTACTAAGGCTTTATAGAGTGGTATTAGTACCTCACTTGATTTTGATTGTATCCCTCTGTTAATGCAATTTAGGATTGCGTTGGCTTTTTTTACTGCTGCCGCACACTGTTGGTGCAAAGATTCTTTTGAGGACTTCAAAAACCTGAACCAATCTGGATCAATTTGGATTCTTGGTAGGTCTAAGCATGCTTGATTCATATTAGTGATTGAACCAGGCTTTAAAGTAGTGTCTGCCTTCCCCGCTGCCTTTCAGTAATGAATATACTGTATTTTTCGGAGTATAAGATGCATTTTTTTACCCCACTAAAAAAGGGTGAAAATTTAGGTGCGTTTTATATACCGAATGTAGCCCCACCCTCTCACTGGCCCCCACTCTTTGGCCTCTGCCTCCCAGCAGTTACCTCCTTGCAGCAAGCAGCAAGAAGAAACAGCTTCTTTCAGCTTCAGCACAGCATAATTAGCACAAGTTGATTGATTGTCTGTTGGATCGGCCTCCCGACTCTCAACTGTTTTGCTCTCAGCTGTTTTGCATGGGCCTCTGCTGCTTGCTGCAAATTGCTGGGAGCAGATTTTTTTTTTCTTGTCCTAATCAAGCTATGCTGAAAACAAAAGTGAAAGTAAAGCAGGCTATTTGCTGTTTGCTGCAACGAGGCAAAATTGCTGGGAGGCAGAGGCAGATTTCTTTTTCTTGTTTTCCTCACCCAAAAAGATAGGTGCATCTTATAGTCCGGTGCGTTTTATACGCCGAAAAATATGGTAGATTTCTTTACACTGCCTCAGCTGTCCTCTGACAGTACAAATCCTTGACTTCCTCTATTAATTTAAGGATTGCATGATGTGTATGATGCAATGAATGTCAAATGATCTTGCCTTTGGTTGTTTTTACTGTTTTTCCCCACTCTCTACTCTGGAGACACATATTTTTTCTTTTTAAAAAAAGAAGAAGTTGTACCCATCTATTTGTTAATCAACAAAGAGCTTTCTGTGGTAGCAGCTTGAAGATTAACAAATTAATACCTGCCAAAATTGGTTCACTTTCCAAAAGCTTTTAACGTTAGCAAATAAATTATCCTTCCAAGTGCCAGAAGTTGTTTCTGGGTTTTGTTTCATCAAAATAAGACAGCTACACAACTGAGATTTGTGGCTAATCCAAGTGACCCAAAGAGTCAATGCAAAAATATCTGTTCTCTGTTTTGGCACTTCATCAGAGTACCAAATAAGGAAGATGTAACTTTCAGTTCCAAGGAACTGTCATATCCCTTCGCACAGAAATAATCTTTGCATGAGGAAGACTGCAAGAACGAAAAATGACTCTGAGGAGCAAGGCTCTTGCAATAGCGAAACGATAGCATTTACACTTCTACACCGCTTCATAAAAAGGGGATGTGGTGGCTCAGCGGCAAAGACACTGGGCTTGTTGATTAAAACATCGGCAGTTCAGCGGTTCAAATCCCTACTGCCACGTAATGGGCTGAGCTCCCGTTACTTGTCCCAGCTTCTGCCAACCTAGCAGTTTGAAAGCACGTAAAAAATGCAAGTAGAGAAATAGGGACCACCTTTGGTGGGAAAGTAACAGCATTCTGTGCGCCTTTGGCGTTGAGTCATGCCGGCCTCATGACCATGGAGACATCTTCAGACAGCACTGGCTCTTCGGCTTTGAAGCAGAGATGAGCACCACCCCCTAGAGTCGGGAACGATTAGCACTTTTGTGCAAGAGTAACCTTTACCTTACCACTTCATAATGATTTACAGCAGGGATGTCAAACTCAATTTCATTGAAGGCCGCATCAGGGTTGTGTTTGACCTTGGGGGGCCACGTGGGGGGGGCATGGTCAGGGTGGGCGTGGCCAGCTCAACATCACTCATGTCAGATGTGCTCGAGCACTTTGCCAGTGAAGATGGGCTCCCGAGCTCTGTTTTCGGCTGTGACAGCCTCCTGCAACACTCTGCCAATGGAAACGGAGCTCGGGAGAGCCATCTGCAGCCCTCCCAAACTCTATTTTCACTGGATAGAGGCATCATGGGCCGATCCTTCACTGTTTCCAAGGTGGTCCCGCAGGTCGGATCTAAGCACCTCGGGCCTTGAGTTTGACACTCTGATTTACAGCATTCTCTGGTTGGTTTATAGAGTCAGTATATTCCCCCCACAATTGGGGTCCTCATTTGACTGACCTCAGAAGGATGGAAGGCTGAGTCAATGCTGAGCTAGTCAGGATCGAACTCCTGACTGTGGGCAGAGTTAGCCTGCAATATTGCATTCTAAACACTGCACCACCAGGGCTCTTGAGATGAGGTAGATTCCTGCGCTAATATTTACAATGGTTCACAAAGATAGATCAACATTCCTTTTAAGAAGAGTTTGTGGGTTTACTTCAAAGCCTTCTTCTTGTAGACCACAAATTCAGAACATCCTGAAGCCTAAAATGAAGTGATACTCACCCACATCAGCGTGTTCAATAAATGCTTTCACAAAACGTTTCATTTCCTCGAACTGAGCTTCTTCAACATCCGAGGTTCCATCCAGAAGAAATATCACATCCATTGGCTTGGTGCACGTTTCTGAGGAGAGTTTTAAATCTTTTCATTATCAAGGTTTCTAGACTAGACAACTGGCAAACAGCATGATTTCATAAAAATAACACAAGAGAACAAATAGAAACTTGGGGAAATAATAATTTCTGAGGAGAAATTATTTCTCCTCAGAAATTAATTAATTAAATAATTAATTATTATTTCTCTTCAGAAATTAAATAATAATTTCTGAGGAGAGTTTTAAATCTTTTCATTATCAAGGTTTCTAGACTAGGCAACTGGAAAACAGCATGACTTCATAAAATAACACAAGAGAACAAATAGAAACTTGGGGAAATAATAATTTCTGAGGAGAAATTATTTCTCCTCAGAAATTAATTAATTAAATAATTAATTATTATTTCTCTTCAGAAATTAAATAATAATTTCTGAGGAGAGTTTTAAATCTTTTCATTATCAAGGTTTCTAGACTAGGCAACTGGCAAACAGCATGACTGCATAAAATAACACAAGAGAACAAACAGAAACTTGGGGAAATAATAATTTCTGAGGAGAAATTATTTCTCCTCAGAAATTAATTAATTAATTAATTAATTCTCTTCAGAAATTAAATAATTTCTGAGGAGTGTTTTAAATCTTTTCATTATCAAGGTTTCTAGACTAGACCAGTGGTAGGTTGCCCCTGGTTCACACTGGTTCTATAGAACTGGTAGTAAAACTGGCGGGAGGCTCCGCCCACCAACCCCGACATCATCAAAATGCTTCTGCGCATGTGCAGAAGAGAGCGTGCACGTGAGCGGCCCCGCTGCGAACCCGTAGTAAAGGTAAGTAGAACCCACCCTTGGACTAGATAACTGGGAAACAGCATAACTTCATAAAAATAACACAAGGGAACAAATAGAAACTTGGGGAAACAATAATTTTTTTAAAAGTCATCAGAAAGAGGGTTAACGACCAGATGACTGCAAGGAATATAAATCCTTCCATTCCCTACTGTTCAGTCAGAACTGAAGAAGCTTCTTGGATAAGAAGCGAAACGTCTTCAAGGAAAAAAAAACAAAGGAAGTCCAGTTGTCTCTTGAAAAAGCACCTTCGGGACAGCCATTTTAGCTTCTATTCTCGAGTTTAATTAAAAACAACAACAACAAATGAAACAGACGTTACCTTTCTTTGAGCAGCAAGTTTTGAATACCAGGTCAGGCCCTTCTCTGATAAGGTTGTTAAAGCTGTCTATGATAATAGGAGCCTGTGGCTGGCTTAATTCTTGGAGTTCTTGGATGTCTGCATTAGGCCTTATGCCAATAGGAATCACATGGACGTCCCTGGATGGGCGAGTGATGGTATCTGTGGCAGGATTTGCAGTGACCATGTAAACCAAGTGCGGGACTTGCTCTTTTCTTCTGTTGGTGGTAAATGACTGTTCGGAGACAAAGTTGAGAGCCTGCCCAGTGTTGGTCGCATTTCCTCCCTGGAATTTCATCTCCCGCACCTTTTTAATCAGGAATTCCTTGGATTGATTGTCCCTGAAAGAATGCTCCACGGTGATAGTGAAGGAATACTGGAGGATGCTAATCTGAACAGTTTCTTCACCCACTTCCAACTCCTGGATGGTACGGATGAGAAACTCTTTGATGGTGTCAAAATTGTTCTTGCCAACTTTGTTGGAGCCTTCAATTAAGAAGACAATGTCAAGGATCTTTTCGATGGAAATAGTGGTCTTCGTAGAAAATACCTCTGGAAGGTACGTCTTTGCTTCCACACTGGGGAGAGTCAGGATTGGGCGTTGGGTGGAAAGAACCGGAATGATTTCAGGCGCAAGGCCACAGAAGTAATCAATGATTTCATCCTTACGTTGCCTCAACTCAAGGACGCTGTTCATTAGGAAAGCTCTGTTTTTTGGCGACTGCTGTTCGATTAGTCGAATTTGTTCAGTGCTTGCTTGAGGCCCAAGGCCGATGGGCATCACAATAATGTTCTTTCTTTTCAGAAGCGGGAAGATCCCCTGAATTCTCTTGGGGTCCTTGCTTGCCATAAATAGCATAGCTATTCGGGCAGCGTTTGTCCGTGGCGCCTTGCCAAACACATGGAACACAACATATTTGAGAACCTCGGCTGCAGAGGCTACATCCCCGCCCGTGTATTTTATATTTTGCACAATCTTCCTCATTTTAGTTGCCTTTTTAATATCCTTCAGGCCAAGGTAAATGTGTGAACCGGTGCGGTACTCCAGCACTGCCAAGCGGATCCTTTTTTGAGAGATGTGGAGTTTTTCCATCATGCTAATTATGAAATTTTTCACCTCGTCAAAATCACTCTCGGAAAGTTTATTGGAACCATCGATTAAGATGGCCAGGTCCATCATTTTGCTACAGGAATATTCACGCGGCACTTCTTCTTCCTCTTCTTCCTCCTCCTCTTCTTCTTCTTCCTCTTCTTTATCTGGGCTAGCAGTGGTCAAGAATTTGCCAATCTCTTCTGGATTACATGGGCGGCATGTCAGGTTTCGTACTTCACAATGGCTAACCAAGTAGGAAAAAACAAACAGTTAAAACTCCATTTTCAACTTCTGTTTTCAACTTTGTTAGAAGATTAAAGGTAGGAGATGGCCAGCCTGAGCATGAGGGAGGAGTCAAATGTGTCATTAGTCTCGAGTTCCTTTGAGCCCACAAAAGATCACCTTGAATTCCATTGACTCTTATCTACCACCAATTTACTTTGACTTTCAGTAGCTCAGATTCTTGTAGAGAGCGTTAGCATACAATAAACCTATATTCATTTGAACTGCTGGACTCCTGATTTCCTATGCTTGACTTTAAATCTTTTTTTTTTAAATGCTTTTTTTGCATTTCAATAATTCTAACACTTTTAGAGTTAGGAGTCCTGTGGAGTTTACACCACTAGTTGTTGCTTACTCTAGGTCTCATCTCCATTTCAAGACCTTTGAGCCAGTGCTGTCCAAAGACATTTTCACCGTCATCTATCTAGCATGATGTCATGGAGCACTGTTACCTCCACACTGAAGTGCTACATATTTATCTACTTGCATTTGCATGCTTTTGAATTTCTAGGTTGGCAGGAGCTGAGGCGAGGATGGGAATTCATCCCATTGCACGTCACCTGGGTCTTGACTCTCGAACCTGGGCTGCCGGCTCTCTAACTGGCAATCTCAGTTTCTTAACCATTGAGCCACTGCACGGCCCCTTTAGAATAAAGACAATTCTGATAATCAATATAGTTTTTCAAGTCTTTGAAAAGTGTGCTTCCAAATTATGGGTCAGTATTTGAAACCAGCAAACGGCTGGATGTTTTTTACTCCATACAACAAAATTGATCAATCTGAAGGTAATAATTTGAATTCTTTGTTGGAGAGACAGATAAGAGAGATAGAGGAGAAAAAAAACATTGATATGTAATGCTTGAGAGAGAAAAGGGAGGCTCAAATAAGCATCCCACAACCAGCCTTCCAAAGTATTTTTTTTAGAAAGATCCTGAGAATTGTGTTATCCCGAGAGCAGAATTATTGAAGTTATTGAACTTCTATCTATAAATAGAAGCTAATCATATTCTATTTATAAATTAATAACAGTGACTTGACTTAGTTATTTTTTTAAAAAAAATTTGATTTCGTGGAAAAAGAGAGTATTCAATTTAAAAATAAACTCTATGTTTTAAAAATCGGAAAACTTTCTACCCTCAAAAAATGTTAATTGTTCTGGTCTGGGCCAGTAAAACCACACAACATTCCCTCTGGTTTTGTGAAGTGTGATTAACAATTCTCCAGGATTCCTTAAGTCGGACGCAACTGATCCGTTTAGAAAACCTTGCCGAAATCCTAACCCATATACTTTTGCTAAAACCGAGAGCTATGGAGGATACATGCCATATAATATACATTTCTTCTTTGCCCTAATTCAACCTATCCCCTCTCTTAAATTCCACAAAGTTCTCTGTTTTACCAGGATTGGCAGAGCTGAGGATTCTCCGAGTTCAAAACGATCTTGTTCCCATGAGAAATCCTGCCTCCTTCTACTTCGCACACCGGACATTCTTCAAGTTTGACACAAGATTCAGAAAGCTCATCAAGAATTTTTCCTGTTTTACAAAATTGTTGGAGAAGAATGAGTTTAATTTCTTTATTTAAAAAATGCAACAATAGATCCTGACATTTTAAACATTTAGCCTCTCCCTTGGAAACTTAATAAGAACTCCGAAATTTGCAAGATTGTCAACAGTCAGCAAGGGATGATGCTCTTCTGCGGATTATGTTATCTCGTTTGGGTTGAATGAAACATCTTCAAGAAAACAACCAAGCTCAGAGAGCATCAAAGACAGCAAGGAGAGGGTCTCCTTTAAAACTGGCAGGCACATATCATGTTTCCCCAAAAATAAGACCAGGTCTTGTTTTCTTTTGGGCCCCGAAATAAGCACTAGGGCTTATTTTCAGAGGGTGTCTTATTTCCTTTTCATGTACGGAGGCTTCTGCTTGCTCGCGGAGGGGCAGGAGGTCGAGAAACACAGCCACGAGATGAGGTGGGGGGGTGGAGCTACTCCATGTGCCCCACATTGGCTGTTGTGGCTTGGCGGCGGCCATCAGAGCTGGTAGCAGAGTTGAACAGTGAAAAGGTTGGGGAGGAACTTGGGCCAGTGCTAGAGGCTGGGGAAATCTTGGACGAGGGCTCTGCGTCGGAGGCAGAGAGGGAGGTAGACAGCAGCGAGGCAGAGGAACAGCTGGAGCCTGTTCCCAGTGTTCGCATGCGCAGAGCTGCCAGAAGACAAGAACAACTCAGAAAGCAGGGTCGACTCAGGAGTAAAGCCACACCTTGGAGGTGATTGGCCCCTCCCATAGGAAACAAAAGAGGAGTGAACCAGGAGTGGCCTTTTGCAGGAAACAATTCATTCGTTCCATGACTCTGAGAGACTCTGTGCCAGGTTTTGCTTTGTAGTGCGGTTGGAAACAAATTATGTGGCAGCTTGCCAAAGGAGATAAGGCGTGTTGAGAAAAAAGTGTTTGGACAAAACTTGCTGACTGTGAATGAACGTAATTCACAGTCATGTAAATAAAAGAGGTTTTGCTGGGATCAATTCCTGCCTCTTCCTTTTTAAGGGAGCGTAACACCTGCTTACCGCAGGGCTCCTGCAGCCAGGCTATCCATGCCCTGACACCTGCCTCGCAGCCACGGTACCAACACCACGCATGGCCTCCTGCTCTGTTGCGGCCGCGAGCAAGTAGAAGTAGTGGGTTGGCGGCCACATGGGCTCCTGCTGCATATGGCTTCCACTTCTGCCACAGCGAGGCCGTTGTCAGGGTGTGAATGGCCTGGGTGCGGTGGCCTTGAGGTAAGCCGCTGCAGGGCACATGGGGCAGCTCCACCACCACCCCACCTCGCCTCGTGGCTGCACCACTGCAAGCAACCAGACAGAATGGACAGGCGGCCAGCTGCGCAGGCTCTTAAGTAGAGCTTATTTTGGGTGTAGGGTTTATATTAGGCACACACATAAAAAAGCATGCAAGGTCTTATTTTTGAGATGGGTCTTATTTTTGGGGGAACAGGTGAATTAGCAATTCTAGTGGTGCCATCCATGTTTCAATTCTTCTAATCTTCAGCTGGTTCTGTGAGAATTTTTTTCAAGTTAGTTCCATAGCAACTTTACTGACTTATCATTCCTTCCCGCTTCGAAATTGAATTGAGCTAAAGATCAGCAATTGAATCCAGCTGCCAAAAACACCCACTCTTCCCCCCTTCTATTTATTAACATCTGGATTGCAGGATCACTTCAGAAAGAGAAAAGGATATAGAATTGCTTTCCAATAAAGCACATACTAAAACAGGCTGGAATATAGAGGCCCCTTGACCAAAAAAGTGAATCTATTCCTGTCTGATCAAAAATGTCAGAAGACGATACAAATTGTGATCAAATAGGTTCCTTTATAAAATACCCCTTTCATTTTAAATGGAAAGTTAATTGGTTTCAAGTGATCCAATATTTGTAAACAATCCCGAATTTCTTTGGAACATAGATATTTTGCTCTGGGGTGCTACTAAACAGGATCCTCCATTCAAAATACAACATAATAAGGATGGGCATCAAAACTCTGATGAATTTAATTTTACTAACTCAACTTTTTGGTATTTTGGTCTTTCAAGATAAGGAGGCAGGAACCTGTGGATATTTCCTTTGGAAATTAATAGATGACATCTGCACTATTCTCTCCTACTCACCCTGTCCACACACATATAGGCCCAGATAATTTGTGAAGGTGTTGGGACACAATTTAATTTATTTTTTTAAAAGAAAGAATAGGTGGATGAAGAAGCCTTTTAAACCCATTTCTCTTGTTCCTGGATGTCTGTTTCTGAGTTAAATACAGAGAAAAGAATTGCATTTATTCTATTTTTTTCAAAAGAAAGAGGAAAGTCTCTCTGATTTTATTTCTGCCAGAATACCAAAACTATCCATAATCTGAAATTCTATCCCATCCCATCCCATCCCATCCCATCCCATCCCATCCCATCCCATCCCATCCCATCCCATCCCATCCCATCCCATCCCATCCCATTCCATTCCATTCCATTCCATTCTATTCTATTCTATTCTATTCTATTCTATTCTATTCTATTCTATTCTATCTTCCTCGCTTTCAAAATCCTAAATCCTTTGCATGTATCATCAGAATAAAACGTACAAGAGCCTCCTAAACGAAGGTTAAGTAGCACTATTATCTTTGGGGCTGCTCTTCTAGATGAAATCAACATGACTAGAGAGATGAGATGAAGGACTTCATGGGGTGGAGTTCAACCTTCTAACCACACAACCACATTTCCCAAATCTGAATTATCTTGTATCTCCAATCAGTCATGACCAAATGTCATCACTGATCCAAGCATTGGGAAGTTGAAGGACAACAGGAAAACCCATAACTTGCTTCTCCCTACTTCAAAAGAGAGAGAATAATCCTGTTATGTCATGCCCCTGTTGGAGCCTGAATCTGCAGAGGAAGGTGAGCTGGAATTGTATCCGACGGAGATTGAGAGGGTGGTTTTGTTGACTTGGGAGGAAAATGGGGAGGAGCAGGCCCAGTCAGGCCAGGGCCTTTCTTACGGCTTGTAGGAAGGGAGGAAGAGGGAGTAGGATGACTCAAGAGAGTCTAAGCAGTGAACGTGAGAGACAGAGCTCAGACAATGAGCAAGGACCACCGTCTCCTGATCCCCAAGCACGGAGAGTGGAGAGAAGGTGAGAACAGTGCAGACTGACCCGACTACTAGGGAGGCAAGCGCCCCGCCCCTCTCCACAAGGCACACCTGGGGACTGAGACTTCAAGAGATGCTGTGGGGAAAGGCATTTGTCAGGAACAAATGCTGAATTTCTGGAGTGTTGAGTTTCGACGTTTGAACTTTCCTAGATTCCTTGCATTGTTTCTGGATTTCTTGCTTTGCAGCCATGGTGCTCACAGCATTGGGCTGGACTATTTGCATCCAGAGGCTGCTTGAGGTGTGTGTGCATATCATCACTTTGCTCTGGGACTTGCCAGAAACATGGGAGTGTTTGGGGAAATTTGGAGCAATAAAGGGGCGGTTTGAATGGCCAGCTGCCTGTGTTACCTCTGTGCCATGCCCTGGGTCATCACATATTATTTAAGTAAGAGTGAAACTCCAAGAAAGATCCTTCTGACCAGGCATAACGCATGGAGTGGAGGTACTTACCTGAAGGACAGTGTGGATGGCACCCTTCAACACACTTCACGGGACACGCTATGGGATCCATGTGCTGGCATGTCCTTGGACAGGCAGGACCACAGCTGTTGTATCGCCATTCACATTGATATTCTCCCTCCACTTTGTTCATGCTTTCACAACTTTGTGCTACAATATACCAAATTAAAAAACGATAAAATGCTTGCGCCATGTCATCATTTCAATTTTTTTTAAAAAGTGAACATCTATAGATGAGATGCTCCCTCAGCTTGTCTGTTCTCTTGCATGTTTCACTACCCAAATTAGGTAAAATCATCAGTGCTAGCATCGTCACTATGAAATGATTTGTCTAAAATGATATAGGGTAATAAAATGTCTGCCTAACCCTACATCATTTCAGAAAAATGGTTGTCCAATCTCCTTCTTAAAAACTTCCAGTGTTGGAACATTCACGACTTCTGGAGGCAAGTTGTTCCACTGATAAATTGTTCTAACTATCAGGAAATTTCTCCTTAGTTCTGGATTGGATCTCTCCTTGATTGGTTTCCATCCATGGTTTCTTATCTTGCCTCCTGGTGCTTTGGAAAATAGGTTGAAATCTGTCTTCTTTGTGGCAGCCCCTCAAATATTGGAAGATTGCTATCATGGGAGAGAGAGGGGGGGAAGGACTCCTAGTCCTTCTTTTCACTAGATTAGACATACCCACTTCCTGCAACCATTCTTATAACTTTTAGCCTCCTATCCCCTAATCATCTTTGAGCTCTTTTCTGCATTCTCTCCCTCCCTCTCCCCTTCTCTCCCTCTCTCCCTCTCCCTCTCTCCCTCTTTCCCTGTGTGTGTGTGTGTGTGTGTGTGTGTGTGTGTGTGTGTGTGAGAGAGAGAGAGAGAAAGAGAAAGAGAAAGAGAAAGAGAAAGAGAAAGAGAAAGAGAAAGAGAAAGAGAAAGAGAAAGGAGCCTGGATAGCTCAGCAGACTAATGCATTGTAATTTAACTCCAGCTGTCTGCAATTAGTAAGTTCGAATCTCACCAGGCTCAAGGTTGACTCAGCCTTCCCTCCTTTCTAAGGAGGGTAAATTGAGGACCCAGTTTGTGGGGGTAATAAGTTGATTTTGTCAAATATACAAAAGTATGAAGGCTATTGCTTAACACATCGTAAGCCGCCCTGAGTCTCCGGAGAAGGGCGGCATATAAATCAAATTAAAGAGAGAGAGAGAGAGAAAGAGAGAGAGAGAGAGAGAAAGAGAGACGGTAGATTAGTTCATATTCTCTCCCCAGCACTTACGGCATAGAGTAGGAGTCCTCCAATTGATCACAGCTCCTTTCTGGGCACAGACATGGGCATAAGCCGCAATGGCATCACAGAAACAGGCACAATCCCCAACGGACTCACAAACACAGGTGTCGTATGTGCAGATCTCCACATAAGGCTCAGGATCAACCTGTGATGGAAGTAGCACAAGTCAAACCCTTACGATCTTGAGAAGATCTCCTCATCTTCAAGGAACAAGGCGACTCGCATACAAGGAGACTTGTCTTCACATCAAACTCTAAATTTTAGGAGGTCCCATAAACCAGCTTCTGCCAGCAGTGAACTCTTCGGGGCAAGAAACCCATCTCAAGGGCAGGTCAACCAGCTTCAGAGGTGGGCAGGAGAAATTAGATTCTTCCACTTCTTCATCTCAGATTGCCAAATTAGAAAGAAATGGGAGGTCAAACAGTATCTGCTACCAGAATGGAAGGAGCACTTTGCTAACACTAAGCACCAAACAGATGAAGAAGCTTCTAAAATGAGAAGCAAAACGTCTTCAACAGAAAAAACAAGGAAGTTTTTTCTTGGATAGCTCAACAGACTAAATAGCCTGTTATTAACATTCAGCTGTCTGCAATTATTGCAAGTTTGAGGCTCAAGGTTGACTCAGCCTTCCATCCTTTCTAAGGTAGGTAAATTTGCCCAGTTTGTGGGGGCAATAAGCTGACTTTGTATAAATATACAAAAGTATGAAGGCTATTGCTTAACGCCTTGTAAGCCGCCCTGAGTCTCCGGAGAAGGGCAGCATATAAATCTAATAAAAAAAAAAAGTCCAGATGCCTCCTTTAAAAAGCACCTTTTTGATAACCCAATGATGGGTTTCAAAATTGTTTACTACCGGTTCTGTTGGGTGTGGCTTGGTAGGTGTGGCATGGCTTGGTGGGCATGGCAGTGGAAGGATATTGTAAAATCTCCATTCCCACCCCACTCCAGGGGAATCCTACTGCAAAATCCCCATTTCCTTCAGATCAGCTGGGATTTGGGAGGCAGAGAATAGATGGGGGCGGGACCAGTCAGAATTTTTACTATTGGTTCTCCAAACTACTCAAAATTTCCACTACCGGTTCTCCAGAACTGGTCAGAACCTACTGAAACCCACTTCTGGGACAACGATGACCTGGATGACTGAGAATGTTTGCAGAGATAAGATTTGGGATGAACACCCTTGGAATGGTGTGGGAGTAGGAATGGATTTCCAGAGGAAAAATTGCCATTTGCATCACTCAGGAGACCCTGAGGACACAGATAAACCTCCAAATGGCCTCAATGACCCTCAAAAAGGATGCAAATGACCAGCTGTCTGCAAGGAGTATCAATCCTTCCATTCCCCACCATATATCAGAACTGAAGAAGCTTCTTGGATGAGAAGCGAAACGTCTTTAGAAGAAAAAATAAGAAAGTCCAGTTGCCTCCTGAAAAAAACATCTTTAGGACATCAAACACTAAGCACCTGCAGGATCCAAATCTGTATCGGTCCCCGGGACCAGAAATTTAGTTTTTAGAGCTTTCGGACTCGTGATGGAGCCCATCCTTACGAAACTTGTCAGGATTTGTCTTACTTAACATGGCTATTGAGTTATAAAATATCGTAAAATACAAAAGTAAATAGAAAAGCAGTGGTGGGGATGGGGGGAAAGGAGAAGCGAGGAAGGGTAAGAAAGAAAAAAAGGAAACACTGACTTCTGACTCTGTTGCAGGAAAATAAGGCATTAACATCAAATCACAGCTTTTTGCTTTTTCATAATAGCACGAACAAGCCATTTCTATAAAGATCTATCAGTCTAATCGGTAAAAGCCAAAGTCAGAGTTTCATTCTTCTCCACATCAAGCATGAAGTTCAGAAGTGGTTTCCACGTGGAAACAAAAGTACTTATGTTCTTTTCTTTAATCAAACAGGTCAATTTTGCCATTTCTGCCAACTCCATCAACTTCTGCAACCATTCATCCATAGTAGGAATCAAAGTGTCCTTCCATTTTTGTGCATACAATACTTTTGCTGAAGTCAACATATCTGTTGTGACCCAGGCCCAAGTAGGTATTATCAGACGCAAACAGTTCCAAAACAAACAGACTTTATTAGAACAGCTGAGAATTAACTCATTCTCAGCGTAGTCCAAACTAATTCAAAACAAATTCTTCATAACACAATTCTTCAGCCTTATCACCAACCTTGGTCTAATTAGGCAACCTGCCAACGGCTTTTCTTGGCCAAAGTTCAAAAGCAGAAGACGCCGACAAGAAATAAATGCAGCAAGATAAGAAACAAATCTATCAATGTTGATAGATTGATCTATCAAGAGCCCAAGAGCCGTTGCTGGTCTTTTAAGCCTTCTGGGTGGGGCCAATCATCTCTTGGCCTTACTCCTGAGTCGTCTTTTTTGCTTTAGCTGCTCTTGCCTTCTGGCAGCTCTTCTCATGTGTGCACTAGGAACAGGCTCCTCCTGTTCCTCTGCCTCTCTGATGTTTTCCTCTGGAGGCTCCGGAGTCCACACATGACTCCCAGATGGCCATGGTCCCCTCTCTGCCTCCGACACAGAGCCCTCGTCCGAGACTTCCCCAGCCTCCAGGACTGGCCCGTGTTTTTCCTCAGTCTCCTCATGGTCCGACTCCGCTACCAGCTCCTCAGGCTGCTGGTGGACCACAACAATATCTACCGTGTTTCCCCAAAAATGAGACCCTGTTTTATATTTTTTTGAACCCCGAAATAAGCACTTGGCCTTATTTTCAGAGTGGTCTTATTATTTTGGGGGGCATGGAGCAAGATGGGGCTCCTCTTGCTGTCTTACTTGGTTTCCAGCTGTCTCCCTAACCCTAACCAGAGGAAATGGTGGGGACCGGCTGCTTATGTGTTTAAATATTTTTGGGGAGGGCTTATTTTCAGTGGGGCTTATTTTAGCACATGCTCTCAAAAGCCCACTTGGGCTTATTATCAGGGGATGTCATATTTTCAGGAAAACACGGTAATAACAGAGTTCCATTTTTTTTTCTCCAATTCTTTTTCCATTAGGCCCAAAAGGAAAAGTTCTGGTTTCATTTTTATCTCCATTTTCAAAATTTTCTGTATTAAGATATGAAACATACTCTATTTTTTTTCTTTTATCGCATGTCCACTAATTGCCCTCATTTTGAGTTGGATCGTGACGTTCTCCTTGTGTATACTTTGATCAATAAAACCGGAATACATCTTCTAATTAAACTCATATTTATTGTAAAGAAAATAAAGACATCTCACTATCTAAATTAGATTACATGTTGGCAAAGAATCCCCAGCCTGACCTAAGCTGGCTGGAGAACAAAGGAAAGTTTTTAGAAGAAGTAAAAGAATGCAAGACATGCGCAGTAGATGCTGATAAGAAACTTGGCAAACTACGGTAAGTCTGACAGTCCAGAAATAATAGCTCTGCTGGTAAATATAAAAATGCAGTGACAAAGATTTGTCAAGTCTGAACTCTTGGAAGACTGAAACTTTGATCCCGGTGACCAACTCAGATTGGATCCTACGACATGATCCTGGGACACGTATATTCTCCTTCATTCGTACTAAGCATTGGGGTTAGTGATTAATTCAAGTGAGAAATGGTTGTCCAGCCACGGGAACCAGAATGAGGGTTATTATCTGGATAAGAAATGGCTTACCAGCTTTTTGCATTCTTTGAAGAGATCGCTATTCAAGACGCTACACGATGTCTCCACCATCACCTGTTTTACGACGTTACCGTTGCACAGTGACGATGCCAAGTCCTGCCCTTGGGAAAGCTGCAAAAAAAGAGAAGTAATACATTATAACACCAAGAAATGTGGCAGATATCATTTACCTGTCAATTTAGCATCTTCATAGCAAAAAAATAAGGGGGGGGGGTTGGTGGCTCAGTGGCTAAGATGCTGAGCTTGTCGATCGAAAGGTCGGCAGTTCAGCGGTTCGAATCCCTAGTGCCGTGTAATGGGGTGAGCTCCTATTACTTGTCCCAGCTTCTGCCAACCTAGCAGTTCGAAAGCAGGTAAAAAATGTAAGTAGAAAAATAGGGACCACTTTTGGTGGGAAGGTAACAGCATCCTGTGCGCCTTTGGCGTTTAGTCATGCTGGTCACATGACCACGGAGACGTCTTCAAGCTCTTTGGCTTTGAAACAGAGATGAGCATTGCCCTCTAGAGTCGGGAACAACTAGCACATACGTGTGAGGGGAATCTTTACCTTTACCTAACAATGAGAGCTAAGAGTGGTGCGGTGGCCTAGAGGTGGAGCTGTCACCTCACAATCAGGAGGCTGTGAGTTCGATCCTAGGTAGAGGCAGATATTTCTCTCTCTGAGCACATTGAGAATATATCTGCTGACTATAACTCCGCACTGGTGACAGGCAGTGCATCCGGCCAGTAAATACTCAGCTCTGTTCAGTTGCCCAGACTCCACCCCACAAGGGATTATGGGGTCATTTAAAAGGAGATGATGATAGCAATAAAAACTAATCTCTTGGAAATCATGAACATACATCTAAATATGTGGGAACACATGAAAAGATCGGGCAACTGACTTGCATTTATGACGGTTGTAGTGTCCTGGGGTCCTCTTTTGTGACCTTCTGACAAGCAAAGTCAGCGGGGAAGCTGGATTCACTTAACAACCGTGTAACTAACTTAACAACTACAGTGAGTCACTTAACAACTGTGGCAAGAAAGGTCGTAAAATGGGGCAAAATTCATTTAACAAATGTCTCCTTAGCAACAGGAATTTTGAGCCCAGTTGTCATCATAAGTCGAGGACTACCTGTACTTGAAGTGGTTTTGATTCTGGCCTATCGCTTATAGTCAGAAAAAACAATTATATTTATTTTAGTGTCACCTGGTATCCCTTTTGCAATTTTCATATATTTCTTCTCTTTTGTTAAAAAAAAAATTATTAAACCTTTTTTTTCAAAAAACAAAAAAGACTCTTTAAACAATAGTTTCTTTCCAACAGTTTTACAACAGTTAAAAATTTCTTACTTACCCATTTTTTCTTCCTTATTTCATACACGTCTAATATTGATTTATTTACATATATACATATAAATAATAGTGTACACAATTTCATTTCTACAAACTGCATTTTTTCTGTTTCCTCTTATTTGTTGTTACATTTCTACTCCTATATCTTCCTTATTTGATCTTTCCTTGCCTTTTATCTCTCTCATCTAGCCATGTCTCCCACACTATACAATATTCTGTTTCCTCTTTTCATATATTTTCATATATTTCACATATTTCATGTCGGCAATCCCTTCTGTAATTCCATATAAATTATTTGATCTCAGAGGGAAAGTAAACAATATCTTCTCTTGCATTTTGAAGACACTGTAGCTTGCATTTTGCCTTGGGCAGATAATCTAATTTAAGTGGCAAATGCTTTGATTTTCTCTGAATTTTCTGTAGCACCATAATTCTATATACTTGAAAACCATGATAGTGAGTAAAGTTTCCATTTTGCTGACCCCGAGATATTAGGATGATTATATTATTTTGTGTTACTGAATAGTATAAAGATGACTTACTTCAAGGAACAAAATCACCATGGCTGTTAGGCTCTTCAGTGAAACCCAAATATGCTTATTCGTATTCTGGCCTGGAGTCTGGAGAATTCTTTGTGGTCTAGTGTAGTCTAGACCACAAAGAACTCAACCTTGGCAATTTTAAGATGTATGGACCCAGGGGTGGGATCCGGAAATTTTAGCAACAGGTTCTCTGCTCAGTTGCTCTGTGTGTGTGACCATGGTGAGCATGGCCTACTCGGCCTCCTGCACCCCAGAGAGGGGGGGGGCGCCATTTTGGTCCTCTCCAGACTCTGAAGGCTTTCCTTGAGCCTCCAGGAGGGCGAAAACAGCCTCCCCTGGGCTCCGGAAGCCTTCCGGAGGCTGGAAACGGACCCATTTTTAGATTTACAGTAATTCTGGTAGGCCTGTTTTTCGCCCTCCCCAGGCTCCAGAGGCTTTCCTCTAGCCATCCAGGAGAAGGTGGTCTCCTTCATTAGCCATGTTAGAGTTGGAGGCTCTAAAATAATCTGCTGGTTTTCCTATACCCTGACAATAAAATGTTCTGAAACACAGACGTTTTCGGATTGCCGGTACTTCTGATAGGCCTGTTTTTCGCCCTCCCCAGGCTCCAGAGGCTTTCCTCGAGCCCCTGGGAGGGCAAAAATGGCCTTCTCCGGGCTCTAGAGGCCCTCCGGAGGCTGGAAACGGGCCCATTTTTGGTCCTCCAGTATTTCCGGTAGGCCCATTTTTCACCCTCCCAGAGCCTCCACGCATGCCCTGCACTTATCTGGCATCCAAAATGGACTGCGTGGAGACTCCTAGGAGGGGTGGGGCTGGGTGGGTGGGGTTAGCCAGTCCTTGCAACTACCAGTTCGGCAAACCAGATTAAAATTCATATATTAATTTTAATCTGGTTTAAATTATGAATCCCACCCCTGTGTGGAGCTCAGGAATTCTGAGAGTTGAAGTTCACACGTCTTAACGTTTCCCAAGATGGAGAAAGACTGATTAACCTCCGTTCCAAACCACACAGAAATTACTTTTCCAGATTATTTCTGGCCATCCAAAAGAAGACCGTCTCCTTCTTGATCATTAGCCATGTTAGAGTTGGAGGCTCTAAAATAATCTGTTGGTTTTCCTGCCCTGACAATAAAACTTTCTGAAACACAGACAGACACCACCATTGTCAAAGGTGCAACACATTTTTTTTTCAAATACCTTTCTGACATCAGCACACTGGGAGTGAACTTTCCAAGAATTCCCAAAGTCATTCGGATCAACTTCGATCTGCTTCCGGCTGCTTCTCAGGTCGTTGTTTGGAACGCCATCAAAATTCCCACAGAGGCCACAGACTTTATCCTTTCAAGGAACAAGCCAAAGAAATGTGTCACCTTTTTTTTCCTTCAACTTGGTGGAGCAGCGGACTAAAGTGCTGTTAAAGTAGCACTTAGCTGCCAGCTGCCCGCAATTACTGCGAGTTCAAATCTCACCAGGCTCAAGGTTGACTCAGCCTTCCATCCTTCCGAGGTAGGTAAAATGAGGACCCGGATTGTGGGGGCAATAAACTATAAAAAAGAACACCACTTGGGGGGAGGGGGCGAAAGCCCTACTAAGCAGGTATATACAAAAGTATGAAGGCTATTGCTTAACGCATTGTAAGCCGCCCTGAGTCTCCAGAGAAGGGCGGCATATAAATCGAACCAATAAATAACCAATAAATAAATAAATAACAGGAAGACTATTAATTAATTAATATTAAGACAATCCATTAATGGGTAGCAGTGTTCTGATATTTGAGGGGTTGCCACAAAGAAGAGGGAGTCAAGCTATTCTCCAAAGCACCTGAGGGAAGGACAAGAAGCAATGGGTGGAAACTAATCAAGGAGAGAAACAACTTAGAACTAAGGAGAAATTTCCTGACAGTGAGAACAATCAATCAGTGAAACAACTTGCCTCCAGAAGTTGTAAATGCTCCAACACTGGAAGTTTTTAAGAAGATGTTCGCTAACCATTTGTCTGAAGTGGTGTAGGGGGTTGGACTAGAAGACCTCCAAGGTTCCTTCCAACTCTGTTATTCTGTTCTGCACTGAAGACAAATTCCTTGTGTGTCCAACCACACTTGGCCGATAAAAAAAATGAGGACCCAATTTGTGGGGGCAATAAGCTGACTTTGTATAAAATATACAAAGTATGAAGGCGATTGCTTAACGCATTGTAAGCCGCCCTGAGTCTCTGGAGAAGGGCGGCATATAAATCAAATTTTTAAAAAAATCTATTTTATTTTATTCTATTCTGTCATACATAACTAAGTAAACAAGCGATTACTACTCTGTTTTCCCCCAAATAAGACATCCCTTGATAATAAACCCAACCAGGCCTTTTGAGAGCACGGCAATAAGGCCAAGCACTTATTTCAGGGTTCAAAAAAATATAAGACAGGTTCTTATTTTTGGGGAAACATGGTAATTTGGAATCTGAGTCATTGCAAGTAGACTTCTTTTCTTTTTCAGTCTAAAACGTTTCTCTGCTTCTCCAAGTAGCTTGTTCAGTCTGAGGGTCTCCCAAACCAACTCGCTCGGGGTGAAGATGGTACTTGGAGAAGCAGCAAAGCATTTCCAAGGCAAAAAGAAAACAAGTCCAATGTCCATGATGCTACTTCCAGATAACTCTATCTATTTGACTGACAATCTTCATCAGAAGTTGTATTCAGCCGGTTCGGATCAATTTCGGCAAACCAGTAGTGGCGACCTGTGAGTGGGCCCGCCCACCAGCCCATCCACCCTGGTGTTATGCCATCCTATTTAGCCATGTTTTCTAAGCTGTACGCATGCGTGCAAGCCGCGTGTTCAAGCAAAGCGTATGAGCAGAAGGTGTGCAAGCACATTTTCGGTGCGTGGCGAACCGGTGTTAAAATTACGTGGTTACATCTTCATCAGCAAACAAGCTGTTACTAAGTCACAAATCAGAAGCGACTTACTTCGTAGTTTTCTTTCAAGATGACTGTAACCCCCATGTTTTGATCCCAAGTCAGGGAGATTCTCCCTCGTCCCAGTATCAGAATATAGTAGCGGCCAGACTTCAAAATTTCCACGTTGCCTTGTTCTCTCGGAGGGGTGAGTACTTTAATCTTCACGAGAAAAAAAAAATAAAGAAAGAAAGAACTTTCAACAATGGGAGTCCACGTCAGCCTCTAATAAGGGTTTGCTTTCAACTTTAATGAACGGTAGAATATCCCACGTGGCAGGAGACATTGGCTAACGTTAATTCCAGAAAAATGTACAGGTGTTAACGTCAGGGTTCCAAGTAACACCCCCAACGAAAGAAGACTCCGAGGCTTGAGATTCCTCAAAGTTCCACTTTATTAGAGATGTCATATTGGCACATCTGGGAAAACCCGAATCTGAAAGCTTCCAGGTTTTCCCCACCCAAAGGAAAGTTCAAGTCAGAATTGTTTTTACTACCGGTTCTGTAGGCTTGGTGGGCATAGCAGGGGAAGGATACTGCAAAATCTCCATTCCCTCCCAACTCCTGGGGGAAGGATATTGCAAAATTCCCATTCCCGCCCCACTCTGGGGCCAGCCAGAGGTGGTATTTGCTGGTTTGAACTACTCAAAATTTCCACTGCTCGTTCTCCAGAACCTGCTGGATTTCACCCCTGGTTCAAGTCCCTGCCCAACACCTACATGTCCATCACATGGTCCAATCAAAGCACCATCCCAACTGGAGATGCCTCCCAGTTCCAGCCTTACAGGTACAGGGCAAGATGTCCTTGACTCTCTGAGAAAGGAATGTTGTTATGACTACGTATCACCCTCATTCCACACAATTCTCCCTCACAGTTTTCCACAGTAGTAAATGTAGCAGGCCTGAAGATCCAATGAAAAAGATGACGTTCCAGGCCTGACACAGATATTCCTTGACTTACAACCATTTGTTTAGTGACTGTTTGAAGTTACAACGGCACTGAGAAATGTGATGTACAGCCATTTTTCACATGATAGTTGCAGCCTCCCCATGGTCACGTAATCAAAATTTGGACACTCGGCAACTGACTCATCGTGATGATGGTCGTGATCTCCCGGGGTCACGTGATCCCCCTTTGCAACCTTCCGACAAGGAAAGTCAACGGGGAGGCCGGATTCACTTAACAACCATGCTACTAACTGAACGAGTGCAGTGATTCGCTTAACAACGGGGGCAAGAAAGGTTGTAAAATGGGGCCAAATTCGCTTAATATCTAGCTTGCTTAGCAAGGGAGGTTTGAGGCTCAATTGTGGTCATACGTCGAGGACTATCTGTTTACAAGCTCCATTTTGAATCAAGTGGGCACAATGAGAATATATCTGCTGAACAAAACTCAGTACTGGAGACAGGAAGGGCATCTGGCCATTCAACACTCTACTAGCTCCATTCAGTTGCCCAGATTCCATCTTGCAAGGGTCCTTAAAAGATGATGATTTTGAATCAATTGTTTCAAATGTCACGGCTCTCATCCCCCAGTAGACTTAAGCATGAAAATTTTGTCTCTCTGAAGACCCAGCAGTGGGAAATATTTTTGCTCCAAGGATTTCACCAGTTTCAACAGACGTCCCTCTGGAGCCCTCTCAAAAGAAGCCTTCAAAACCCCCTCTTCGACACATGAGCCTGTGGAGACAATGAGGGAGGGGATAAACTTACTTCTCCACCATACAGCTCGATCTCTCCCCCGTCAAACAAAACCGTGATCCTTCGGGTGCACGTCTCTCCCGTAAAGCCGCATCCTTCCTTGGCCACGAGTATCCGAAAAGACCCAGCCTCATCATCTTCACAGTAGTCCTGGAAAAGAAAGAAGGAGCGACAGCAGCCTTTTGAAATCGGCTTACGGAACTCCACCTTCAAAATGTCCCTCTCCGGAGGTTGCAATGGAAGCCTAAAGCAGGGTTCCCGGAACTGAATTCCGTGGAACCAGAGAAGAGCTGGGTTTCAGCAGGTTCTGACCAGTTCTGGAGAACCGGTAGCGGACATTTTGAGTAGTTCGGAGAACCGGTAGTAAAAATTCTGATTGGCTCTGCTCTCTGCCTCCCAAGTCCCAGCTGATTGGAAGAAAATGGGGATTTTACAGTATCCTTCCCCCTGGAGTGGGGACAGAATGGAGATTTTACAGTATCCTTCCCATGCCACGCCCACCAAGCCATGCCCACCAAGCCACACTCACAAAACTGGTAGTAAAATTTTTTGAATCCCACCACTGAACCAGAGGGTTTCCAGAAAAGAATCGTAGGGATTCCGTGGGGAAAAATAACATCTCAAAAATCAACTTTAAAAATGGGTTTTAAAATAAAACCACGCAAGACCAGCTAACATGGCCTGAAATAAAGGTTTGTGGCTATGTTTCCAATGTTTTCTCGTGATCTCCAAACCTGCTATGTTATGCAAAATGCTCAGACCATAGGAGTAAGTGAAACTTGTGGGTTCAAAATGCCTACCGTGTTTCCCCGAAAATAAGACCCTGTCTTATTTTATTTTATTTTTTTGAACTCCGAAATAAGCACTTGGCCTTATTTTTGGGGAGGTCTTATTATTTTGGGGCGCATGGAGGAAACTAGAGGAAATGGCAGGGTCCGGCTGCACATGTATTTAAATATTTTTGGAGGGGGCTTATTTTTGGGTGTGTGCGTGTTATTTTAGTGCATGTGCTCAGAAGCCCGATTGGGCTTATTATTATGGGATGTCTTATTTTAGGGGAAACAGGGTAGTAAAAATCAGGGCCGGCCTGTCTGTCTGTCTGTCTGTCTGGGTGGGTGGGTGGGTGGGTGGATGGATGGATCTGTCTGTCTGTCTGGGTGGATGGATGGATGGATGGATGGATGAATCTGTCTGTCTGTCTGTCTGGGTGGATGGATGGATGGATGGATGGATCTGTCTGTCTGTCTGTCTGGGTGGGTGGATGGATGGATGGATGGATGGCTAGCTGTCTGTCTGTCTGTCTGTGTGGGTGGATGGATGGATGGATGGATCTGTCTGTCTGTCTGGGTGGATGGATGGATGGATGGATGAATCTGTCTGTCTGTCTGTGTGGGTGGGTGGGTGGATGGATGGCTGTCTGGGTGGGTGGGTGAGTGGGTGGGTGGATGGATGGCTATCTGTCTGTCTGTCTGTCTGTCTGTCTGTCTGGATAGGTGGGTGGGTGGGTGGGTGGATGAATGGATGGATGGATGGATAGATGGATGGATGGATGGCTATCTGTCTGTCTGTCTGGATACATATATAAATTGCTCCTAGAAGCACGAAGCCAAAAACAGCAGCCTGAAGATGACGAATGGGTCTTCGTCGAAACGTCGCCAAGACACTTCCAATTTTACGCGGGAGAAAACCCGAATAACCAAAGACCTACATACAAACACCCGCGAAAACCTCAGAAAACATATATAAATACATATACATACACACACACACACACACACACACACACACACACACACACACACACACAAAAGATTCTGTGGGGGAAAAATGTCTTCTGAAAGTTTCCATGACTGAAAAAGTTTGGATAACAGAATAACAGAGTTGGAAGGGACCTTGGAGGTCTTCTAATCCAACCCCCTGTTCAAATAGGAGACCCTCTACCGTTCCAGACAAATGGCTATCCAATCTCTTCTTCAAAACCTCCAGTGATGGAGCAGCCACAGAAATTTCCTGACAGTGAGAACAATTAACCAGTGGAACAACCTGCCTCCAGAAGTTGTGGATGCTCCAACTCTGGAGGTTTTTAAGAAGAGTTTGGACAACGATTTATCTGAAATGCTATAGGGTTTCCTGCCTGAGCAGGGGGTTGAACTAGAAAAATCTCCAAAGTCCCTTTCAGCCCAATTCTAATGATTTATCCCTGTTGTGTGTTATTGATATATTATTTGTACTTGGATGATTTAAACCTTTTTAAACCCTTTCAGAGTTTTGGAGAATGGAAAGCTTCAAAATCAAAGTCTAATCCTTGGGATTTCTTGGTGCAATCCTTGGGAGTCAAACCTTGATTTTCCTGAATCTGCTTTCCTCCCTTTTCTCAAGAGGTTGACCATGAAGAGCACAAAGATCTGAGCTTCACTGAAGATCCCCAGCAATGTAACTTGACGTGAAACCTGCAGTGATGTCTATTACTTCTGACAACATGGCTAAAGCAGTTCAAGAAAAGCCATGTTTTCATTCTGTGTATTTTTACTCTCGGTATGATCCAAGCCACCTCTGCATTTCCCCTTAGAGCAGGGGTGTCAAATTCGATTTCGTTGAGGGCTGCATCAGGGTTGGGTTTGAGTTCGGGGGGAGCAGGGGGCCTGGGTGGCAAGTGCTCAGGCAGGACTTCCCTGAGACTCTTCCTCACTCTCATTATAATCTATCTTCCTTCCTTCCTTCCTTCCTTCCTTCCTTCCTTCCTTCCTTCCTTCCTTCCTTCCTTCCTTCCTCCCTTCCCTTCCCTTCCCTTCCCTTCCCTTCCCTTCCCTTTCTTTTCCTTCCCTCTTCATTCTCCTTTCTTCTTCCGTTCCCTCTTTCCTTCTATTTCCTTCCTTGCTCTCTTCCCAACTTTTTCTTTTTCTTTTCTCTTTCCATTTCTCCTTTTGTTTTGTTTTTAGTTTGTTTTGCTAGCCTTCTTGCCAGCAAAAATGGAACCCAGGCCTCAATTTTCAGCCACGACGGCCTCCTTCAGCCCTCTGCCAACGAAAATGGAGGGCCCCCCTCCCAAACTCTGTTTCTGCTGGCAGGCTGGTCCTTTGCTGTTTCCGGAGCAGCCCCATGGGCCAGATTCATCCTGCGGGCCTTGTGTTTGACACCCCTGCCTCAGAGAATCCCATCCCAAAAGTCTTACCTGAACAAGCACATACTGACAATTGCCAGGAAACCTGTACTTCAGTCCGTCGAAGGTCAAATAATGAGCGGCACCGATGACCGAACATTTTCCATCACAGAAATTTTCCGTGCATTCCCATTTTCGAGAACGGCAGGTGCTGCAAAAGATCAACAGCTCTTACTGTTTTGGCACATCACCCAAACTTTTGAATTTATTTATTTATTCAACCGCCCTTCTCCTTGCGGACTCAGGGCGGTGAACAGCCAGAATAAAACATGATATACAAAAATTAAAACCAATTAAAAAGTATTAAATATTTTCGGCCGACAATTGAAACAGTCCAATTTAAAATCAATTCCAATTTAAAACAGAGGATGGGATCAAGCCAGCCCAGCTAGATGGAACAAATGGGTTTTAAGGGCCTGACGAAAAGTCTGGAGGTCTGGTATCCTGCGTATCTCCGGGGGTAGGTCATTCCAGAGGGCGGGTGCCGCCACAGAGAAGGCTCTCCCCCTGGGGGTCGCCAGCCGACATTGTCTGTTTTGTATGTTTTGTGTGTTGATGTTAGAATGAACGTTATGTCTCTGCTTTGGAGAAAACACAAATCACCTGAAACTTCGTAACTTCTGGTCAGGCGGCCTGTGTTTAATCCTACTCAATGGGCAGCTTCAGAGGTCAAATTTGCTTCCAGGGCTCACCTCTAGTTTTGCTGTGACTTGGTCATTCCAAAAAGCACCAGAGAAATGAACCTCTGGAAACAGCTGGTGTTGCTCAAAGCACAACAGGTTTTAAGAGCTAAACAATGTTGTAATAGGTTCCTTGCCCACCTCATTCACTTTTCTGAGAACATTTCCCCCAAATCTTTAACAGGGTTTCACTTTAATTTAGAGCCGTGGTGGCGCAGTGGATACAATGCAGTATTGCAGGCTAACTCTGCCGACTGCCAGGAGTTCGATCCTGACTGGGCCCAAGGTTGACTCAGCCTTCTGTCCTTCCGAGATCGGTAAAATGAGGACCCAGATTGTGGGGGCAATAGCCTGATTCTGTAAACTGCTTAGAGAGGGCTGTAAAGGACTGTGAGGTGGTATATAAGTCTAAGGGCTAGCACTATTGCTGTTCTGAGGAAAGACAGTCTAGAGCAGTGGTTCTCAACCTGTGGGTCACGACCCTTTCACAGGTGTCGCCTAAGACCATCAGAAAACACGTATTTTCAATGGTTTTAGGAATAATTTTTTGGTTGGGGGCCACCACAACATGAGGAACTGTATTAAAGGGTTGCGGCATTAGAAGGGTTAAGAATCACTGGTCTAGAGGAAGTTGACCTTCCTTGGATTTCTCAAGATTCAGAACCTCTACATCCAACCCCAAAAGATTTGAGGATCTTGTCTACGATATCTCATGGAGCTTTGGAGGCAAAATGTCCTCTTCTCCCTTCCTCATGGCTCTGTGGAGGTGATTTATCACTTATAGCTTTTATGTACACTGAGAGCTTATGCACCAAAGACTTGTGTGTCCAATCACACTTGGCCAATAAGGAATTCTGTTCTGTTCTGTTCTCTTTTTCTGCTCTGCTCTGCATTCTATGCTATGCTATGCTATGCCGTGCTCTGCTCTGCATTTTGTGCTGTGCTGTGCTGTGTTATTTTTTATTCATTTCCCTGCATTTTGTAGGCAGAGAGTTAAGGAGAGTCAGACAAAACAGCTCTCTCTGGTGGCGCAGTGGTGAAAGTGCAGTATTGCAGGTAAACTCTGCCCACAGTCTGGAGTTCGATCCTAACTGGGCTCAAAGTTGACTCAGGCTACCATCCGTCTGAGGACAGCAAAATAAGGACCCAGAATTGTTGGGGGGGACTATGCAAATATTCTATATTGTAAACCACCCAGAGAGAGTGCTGAAAAGAGATATCGGGAAGTACTTAAGTCTAATGCTATGGCTACTGCTATTGGTATAGCATTACAGGAGTCACTCTGCTTTAAAAACAAAAAACGGGGGACTAGTCCAAAGAATGTGCTTCTCTTTACTCAAAATTGAAGGAGAACTAATTGGAAAAGAAGACAGGTTGATTCTCTGCTCAACCCTATGTAACTTTCATTCCCTTTTTCTAAGGATGATGGAGAAGGATAACACACTGTTCATCAATGTTTGTTGTATATAGCCTATGTTGCCTGTCCATTTCTATACATGGGTTGCCTATGGCTGTTGTGGTCACTGGGTTATTTGGATTTGCCAGCTGAGCTTCCATTCTAAACATTACGGTAGCTTGCCAGAGGACTTTATCAGAGAGAAGAGATAACACTGTCTCGTGATTTATGAAGCTACTGCGCATGACTACATTCTTTCTTTCTAACTTCCTGATTTACTTTCTCCTTTGTTCGTCTCTGAGATATCACTGCCGGTAACGATGTACCGTATTTTCTGGCGTATAAGACGACTGGGCGTATAAGACGACCCTCCTCAGAGCCATTTAAGGCTAGTCAGAGCCTTATGGGCTGGTCTGCCTGGTTACAGGAGAATGAGACCCGGCGTATAAGACGACCCCCGACATTTGAGAAGATTTTTGTGTGTTAGAAAGTAGTCTTATACGCAGGAAAATACAGTAGTTAGCTAGCTTTTTATTTTATAAATACAAATGTTTTTTAGAATGTATAATTCGGGTTTTCTTTCTTTGAGAGTATACACCATGGAAAACAAGATCCAGTCACCTCTAATTAATTATAGTTTTCCCCAGGGGAGGAAAAAGGCTGATTCACACTTCGACAATCTGGGAGACAATTTCCAGAGGCTGACAGCAGAGAGGCAGAAGAACAGAAGGAGCCTGTTCCTACTGCATGCATGTGAAGAGCTGCCAGAAGGCAAGAGCAACTGAAGAAAAAAGGACAACTCGGGAGTAAGGCCAGAAGATGATTGGCCACTCCCTTAATAAGGCTTGAATAGCATAGGGGAGTAATGCCTCCTACAAAGGCAGCATTTAAGATCCAGCTGTCTGCAATTACTTGCGAGTTCAATCCCAGCCAGGCTCAAGGTCGACTCAGCCTTCCATCCTTTATAAGGTGGGTAAATTGAGGACCCAGTTTGTTGGGGGCAATAAGCTGACTTTGTATAAATATAAATATACAAAAGTATGAAGGCTATTGCTTAATGCACTATAAGTCACCCTGAGTCTCCGGAGAAGGGCGTCTCTTGGGGGGGGGGGGGGTTGCCAAGAAAAGCCTTTGGCAGGTTGCCAAAGACATCAAAAGTTGGTGATAAGGCCGACGGACTGGTTATTAAGAATTTTGTTTTGGACTAAGCTGAGAATTAGTTCAATAGTTTTAGTTTTAATAAAATAAGTTTGCTGAGGACTGAATTTTGGTTGGTAATCGCCACTTGGGCCTTGGTCACAACACAAGGCACTTGAAAAATAGGTGAGCATTTATTGGCAGTGCCTCATAATGATGGTTTTTATTTTTTAAAGGCCCGATGGGAGACCAACGTCAAAGAGGTTAGCTCCTTACCATGTGTTGCAGTCTTTTATCACTGTTTGTCCTGGTGCATATTCCTGTCCATTGTGAAAACAGGGGCAATTCTCAGGGACCATGCATTTGTTTCCATGTCGCACCTAGAATGGAAATAGATGGATATTTAAACTTTTATACCCAATGAAATTTAAACGCCGGCACAAAAACCCAGCATTAACTGCAAGCCAATGGAGATCACAAAGGATTCTTGTTCTAGCAATAACAATAGCACTTATATACCACTTTACATCGATTTACAGCCCACCCTAAGTGGTTTACAGAGTCAGCATATTGCCCTCAACAATCTGGGTCCTCATTTTACCAACCTAAGTGCTGTTAAAGTAGCACTTAGCTGCCAGCTGCCTGCAATTACTGCGAGTTCAAATCTCACCAGGCTCAAGGCTGACTCAGCCTTCCATCCTTTCGAGGTAGTTAAAATGAGGACCCGGATTGTGGGGGCAATAAGCTGACTTTGTATAAAAAAGAACAACGCTTAGGGGGGCCCGAAAGCCCTACTAAGCAGGTATATACAAAAGTATGAAGGCTATTGCTTAATGCATTGTACGTCACCCTGAGTCTTTGGAGAAGGGCGGCATATAAATCAAACTAATAAATAAATAAATAAACCCTGGAAGGATAGAAAGCTGAGTCAACCTTGAGCCTGGTGAGATTCGAACTGCCAAATTGCAGGCAGCCGACAAGCAGCATAGCTAGCCTGAAGCAGTGGCGGGATTCAAATAATTTAACAACCGGTTCTCTGCTCTAATGACTGGGTGGGTGAGCATGGCCATGGTGGGTGTGGCCAGGGGGTGTGGCAAGCAGCACTCGGTCTCCTGCACCCCCCTGGGAACAAAAACAGGCAGCGGGTGAGGGGATGCACCTCTCCCCCGCACTCCATTTTGGGCTTAGTAGGCCTCCGTGTAGCCTCCTGGGAGCGAAAACAGGCCAAGGGGGTGGGGTGGGGGTGCTGTACCTCCTGTGCCCCCTTTTGGGCCTATTAGGCATCCCTGAACTTACCCGGGAGCCAAAATGGGGGCATAGGGACTCCTGGAAGGGGCGGGGTGGGGAGGGGCATTGCCAGGCAGCATTTTAACTACCTGTTCACCTAAACTGATCCGAACCGGCTGAATCCCACCACTAAGCAACTCAGCCTGGTGACCTAATTCTTTTTAAAAAGTTATTATGGTGTCATTCCAATATGAAGAGCAGAGAAGAACTTTTCCCTCCTCAGCTATTTATCAAGGCTCCCCTTACGATATTGCTATGCTGGCAAATAGACTCAGCCGCCATTGGCTTCATTGATTGAATTACGCACACGCAGTTTAGCGAATTCACATTTGTAAAAAACGAAATTAAATTAAGAAATTAAATTGATTCAATAAAGCATGTTTTAATAATGAATTACATTTCAATCATTTGTCTGCTGAACGAATTGAAAAAATTGGCCAGCTTGATGGAACACCCATAAATCATAAATAGTAAGGGACAACCTTCAATGGGTAGAGATGAAATTAAAGAGGTTCCAGACTATGGATGGACACCAAAAACGGAAAATAATCTGCTGTTGTTTCACAGAAATGTCTTTGAAAATTAGTGTTAAAACAGGAATAAGGCAAATGTAAAACAATCATTTTTTGAAAAATTAACTGTGTGATGATCTTGGTGGTTCTTCATAAAAATAAATGTATTGTTCATCTCAACTAAAGTTATTATTTTTTTCAGAAGTGATATGCCACTGCCTTCTTCCTAGGTTGAGAGAGAGAGACTGGTTCAAGGTCACTCATCTAGCTTCAAGCTGTAAAAAGTTAGCACCCACCCCTCTCCTAGAAGAACGAAATATTTTGAGAAATATGAAGACGGCAGAATATTATATTTTTCCTGGATGAGAAATGAAGAAACATGCTCTGGGAAAGCAGCCTCCACCTTCCTTAATAGCCCACAGCAGATGTCAGCACTTGAGAGATAAAGAGATAGCTAGCTTTATTCATAAGCAAATAGCCCTCACTCAAGAACCAATAAAGGTAGCCCTCAGTCACTGTAGGAGTCTGCAGTCTGCATATGTGCAGGAATTTTCCTATCTTGGATGGCAAACCTCAGATAAGGAAGGTTACTTGCACGTAGGCGCCAGGAAATGGCATTAGAAGATAAGACCCTAACTCTGTAAATAAGAGGAACAGGAGGAGAGGAAATGGGATATATGTGTGTTAGACTTTAATTAAAGTCTAACATTATAACATTGCTTAAACAAGCAATGGTTAACCAAAGATTCTAGTTACCTGGAAGATTCTGTGAGCCAATGATATGCTGCCAAGTACGCTGTAACTTAAAAGTAACAAACTATATGAGGTCACTATGTAAGACAATAAAACACCACATATATCCTCAACCTTTGTGTGTGTGGTCACTCAACAAGCCACAATAGGAATTGCCCAACGCCCTTTCAGAACACAAGCCACTTCATTGCATCATCTCAGCAGTCCAAACTTCAACCAAACCTGGGAGCTCAGAGCCAGCTATGACCCCTGCATAACCCCTACAACAGCTAACAGAATACATGTTCTTGCACAGGAACAGGAAGTTCAAGTGCAAAGCCCAAGAGAAGGTATAAAAGCCACCCATTCTCTTAACTCCATGTAGGCAGCTGCACCAGAATCACACGTCCTTAATGGTTCTGCTTCATCATTAAACCATCTTTTCAATCAGCCTCCATGTTTACAGTGTCTTTCTCCCGGCTTGGAACTGAACCAGATGGATATTTCATCCAATAATGCTTAAGGTTGGACTAGAACTCCCAGTCTCCCGGTTTCTAGACTAATGCCTTAAACACACCAAACCAGCTCTCCTCCTTCCAACCTTTTCCAAGTCTTGAAATCACACCGTTCCACAATGACTTTGCTAGGTGGCAGCATCTAAGCAACCTTGCAATTTAGGGTTATGCCAGTGACAATTTTAGGTGGCTCAATGGCTAAGACACTGAGCTTGTCAATCGAAAGGTCAGCAGTTCAGCGGTTCGAATCCCTAGTGCCGCATAACGGGGTGAGCTCCCATTACTTGTCCCAGCTTCTGCCAACCTAGCAGTTCGAAAGCAGGTAAAAAATGCAAGTAGAAAAATAGGGACCACCTTTGATGGGAAGGTAACAGCGTTCCGTGTGCCTTTGGCATTGAGTCATGCCAGCCACATGATCATAGAGATGTCTTTGGACAGCGCTGACTCTTCGGCTTTGAAACGGAGATGAGCACTGCCCCCTAGAGTCAGGAACGACTAGCACATTTGCAAGGGGAACCTTTACCTTTACCTACTGTCAATTTGTACCTGGTTTGAAGATTATCCAAACTGCCAGGGTCATAGCCTAGTCCCGTGATGGCGAATCTATGGCAGCGTGCCCCAGGTGGCACATGAAGCCATATTGGTGGGCATGCAAGTGTTGCCCTAGCTTAGCTCCAGTGCGTGCATCTAATTTTCGGGCCTTCCCGGCCCACTGGAAGTCAGCAAATGGGCCATTTCCGGCCTCCAGAGGGCCTCTGGGGCGATGGGGAAGGCCCATTTTCACTCTCCCCAGGCTCCTAGAAAGCCTCTGGAGCCCAGGGAGGGCAAAAAACAGGACTTCCGGCCCACTTTAAGTCGACAAACGGGCCGTTTCCAGCCTCCAGAGGGCCTCCGGCAGGGGTGGGGAAGGCCATTTTCACCCTCCCCAGGCTCCAAGAAAGCCTCTGGAGCCTGGGGAGGGTGAAAAATGGGCCTACCGGGCCCACCGTTCAACTATGTTGAAAATAGCTAACACATCTGTATGATGTCATGCTCAAGACTTGTTCATGCAACCATCCTCCAACCTTATTTCATAATTAGATTTTTTAAAAGAAGTTATTCCATTCTTGTGCGGTAACTGTTCCGTTAATTAGAAAAACACTGAATCTACTGATGATTTGGTTTTAGTAATATTGGACATTGTAAGAGCATCTGGCTATGGTTGGACAGTTATTTGACCTATTAAATAACTAATTATTTTTTGACCAGTCCAAATCCAGCTCAAAGCTCTGGATCAACAAATCTCTATAAATGAGAAGCACAGCCGGTTAAAAAATACGAACGAGGATCTGCAGCCTGAAGCAGCTAATGAGATTTTAATTCCTTTGGATATTCTGAACCTCCTTTTAAAAATTTCCTTTCGTTTTTGACACACAGGGATACCAAAAGCTGCAATATTTCCTAATTGCTCCTAAGTTTTAAAGCAGAGAAGCCATAATGAACTCTGGAAGGCGAGCAGAGTGAAAAAAGGTGAACAATACTGCCCTCTAGTGTCCATAAAATTCTACTTCTACTTTATCAATATGGGTCCATCGGATAATTTTGCAACCCTAGAATCATTCAGTTGTGTAGCTGCAGTTGCCACCTTGACTTCTTTAACCCTGTAGATCTGTGATGGCCAACCTGTGGCACATGTGCCACAGGTGGCACATGAAGCCCTCTCTGTGGGCATGCAAGCTATCGCCCAGCTCAGCTCTACCGCACATTCGTGCGCGCCTCCCGCCTGCCAGCTGATTGTTGGGTCTCTAGCGCAAGGGCAGAGTATATGCAGGAGATGCACACGCATGTGCGGGGGTCATGCGTGCATGCATGGGAGCAGGGGTTTCACAGGTGCATGTGTGGGGGCGGGGGGGGACCATGGGGCAGAGGCCCCCCACGGTCCGTTTTTGGTCCTAGGAGGTTTCACGGAGGCCTGCCAGGCACAAAAGAGACCGCGGGGGTCACATGAGCATGCAGGGGAGCAGGGGTAGTGCAGGGGGTCATGCACACATGCATGGGGGGGGCGGGGGAGCACAGGGTGGTCAATTGCACATGCATGGGGCGGGGCATGCAGTAGGCATTGTATTATGGATGTGGGCACACATGCACGTGACACCCCCCTCCCCATAGATGTATATTCACACAAACCACAGAATCTTTGAGAGGACTGGGGTTACTCCAGTACAAAAAATTGTACTACTGGTTCTGTGGGTGTGGCTTGGTGGGCATGGCAGGGGAAGGATCGTGTAAAATCTCCATTCCCATCCCACTGCAGGGGAAGGATACTGCAAAATCCCCATTCCCTCCCGATCAGCTGGGACTCGGGAGGCAGAGAATAGATGGGGGGTGGGGCCAATCAGAATTTTTACTACCGGTTCTCCGAACGACTCAAAATTTCCGCTACCGGTTGGTAGCGCTCAAGAGGGGTTGGACAGGGATCACTTCTGGCAACACAATGATTCCAATCTGATTCTCGTATTGACTCCGCCCCAGGCTCTGCCTCTTCTCCTAAACAGTTACTTTCTCAGGAATTTCAGTTGCTTAGTGTTATAGTTTGCTATTTTATTATGTCATTTTTTAATTATTTTACTGTAAGATAGAAATGCATGCCCCTCAGATCCATGCTAGATAGGAGGGGCATATAAAGGCTAGAAGAATAAGTACTGTGTTTTCCCCAAAAATAAGACCCTGTCTTATATTTTTTGCCACCAAAAAAAGGCACCAGGTCTTATTTTGGGGGGAAGGCTTGTTGTCCATTGACTCACTTCACTTGCACGCATCGCCCCCGGCCTCTTTTTCACTATCAGAGGCCTTCAGGAACTTGTTCGTCCAGCAAGGCTTTCCTGAAGGCCTCTCTAGACAATAACAGAACTCCGGAACGATCCGAAGCTCTGTTATCGGCTACAGAGGCCTTCAAGAAAGCCTTGCCAGCAAAAGAAATGGGCCAAATTGTGAGGGCTTATATTGGGTGCACATGTAAAAATCAAGCTAGGGCTTACTTTCTGAGTAGATTATATATTCAGGGAAACATGGTAGGTTGCCTGTTGGCTCCTGCACACTTTTTCTTGAAGAACCTCAATTTTCTTACCCATCCAGTCGGGCAAAGGCAACCCGAGATGCATCCGTGACTGACGCAGCCCAGTTTGTAATTCTGACAGGTCTTCATACATTCCACTCCTTTCACTCTTGGGTCATTTGCCGGACAGACAAACATGGTCATCGGATGCTTGCAAGTGACACTCCGTTTTGCTTTAAGGAAAGAAAGAAGGACATGGTCAGTCCATGAGAAATCTTTGCAAAGGCATAGAAAGCTCCAACAATGTTATAGTAAGATGAGTGCAGTGGCAAATACACAATTGCACTGATAGTAAAACTGCTAAACAACGTGTGTTGAAAAGATATCAAGCTATTAAAGGTAAAGAGAAAATCAGATACAAAAAATAGAAATGGAACATAGAATTGGAAGGAGTCCTCAACAAAACACAGCACATTTTACCATGTTTCCCCAAAAATAAGACCCTGCCTTATATTTTCTTCTGAATCCTGAAATAAGCGCTTGGACTTATTGCCATGCACTCAAAAGCCTGATTGGGCTAATTATCAGGGGATGTCTTATTTTGGGGGAAACAGGGTAATAGGATTTTTGTTTCTTTTAATGACCCTGTAATTGCTTGCATCAGGGTGGAGTCAGGTAACTGAATGAAGCTGAGCATTTACTAGCCAGATGCCCTTCCTGATGCCTAGGCGCAGTTCACAGCAGATATTTTCTCTTTGCATGCAGAGAGAGAAATATCTGCCACTACCTAGGATCCAACTCACGGCCTCCTTATTGTGAGGCGAGAGCGCCACATCCAGGCCATCACACCACTCAGCACAGTTTAATAGGATATCCAAATTAATTAGTGTAGTAAGAAATATGAAAAACTCTATTTTATTATAAAAGGTAAAGGTGATAAGAATAAAGACATCATCAAGAAAAGAAATCTATTTCTCCATCCATTCATTAGATTTTTATTGTGTGTGTGTGTGTGTGTGTGTGTGTGTGTGTGTGTGTGTGTACACACACACACACACACACACACTGGCAGGGATAAGCACCCTAACCCTAGGCCTGGAAACAGTATCTCCGCGACCTCTGGAACATTTGAAATACAGGAGCTGTAGTATGAACAAAACCCTTTGGCTATTAAATTTGCAAATTTGATTAAAATTGGTGCCAACAATCTCCCATCATTTTGAAGGGCTCACATACTGATTTTCTAATTGTGCCTCTAATGATTTAGACTTGGCCGCTTAAGTTGTGTAGAGAAACAGACATGAAATTATGTGTCCATTGTTAACGCTGTTATTGTAATATTGCTTGATATATTAACACCCACAATAAAAAAAAGGTTTCATTGGAATACTTATTGAGACAATTAAAAAATAGGAAGAACAAATAAAAATGCAAGTTTGATAGCTTGATGTCAGAGCTAGTGTAAGAAGTACATGAGATAGATATCTGGATAGCCTTAAAAATTACCCGTCTATTGTACTATATCAATACGTTTTAGAATACAAAATTGCTCATTGTCAATAATATCTCAAACATCATTTAAATAAAATCTGGGTGCTTCTCCAGCTGCTTTTATGCCCAAAATCTTGTGCTTGCTTAACAGAATAGGCCAATGGTTCTGATATCAAGTTAAATAGAACAGAAGATCAAGGGTCAACGTTCCTAAGACATTTTGACTAATTAGAGAATTATGCTCTTTCTAATAACTCTCAGAAAAGGTTCATAACAGATTTTAATCCAATTAAAATAAAAGCAGGGAAATCACTTTGCCAAAACTTGCTTTTAAGCATACCACTGTAGCATATCAAAGGCTTTTTCCACATTTAGCCAAAGCGCCATTGCCAATTTCAGTTTTACTGATAGGATATTAAGGATTCGTCTAATATTATCTGAAGCTTGTCAACCTTTTATAAGACAAGAGTGTTGAAACAGATAATTAAACATCACCTGTAGTCTGTACCGCAAGATTGCTGTCGACATTTTGGCTCAACTTCTAAGAAGGTTGGGAAATAGCTTACTCTGAGTAGAATTGCCAAACTCATAGTTATATAAGCTTTATAAGAAGAAGATAAAGTAAAGCAAGGTTGTCGAACTCGTGGCCCACAGTCGGATGCATCACGCTCTGGCCACGCCCACCCCAGTTTAGTGAAGGGGGAAAAGTCGTGATCCTTCACGTCACGACAACATGACACCACAAGTTTGACACCCCTGAGGTAAAGGAATCCCTGCAGATTTTGCTTTGCTAGTTATTGCCAATTCTAGGGGGCAGTGCTTATCTCCATTTCAAAGCCATTGAGCTAGCGCTGTCCGAAGACATATCCGCCATCATGTGACCAGCATGGCATCATGGAGCACTGTTATGTTCCCACCAAAATGGTACCTATTTATCTATTTGCATTTGCATGCTTTTGAAGGTTGACAGGAGCTGGAGCGAGGAGGGGAGCTCACCCCATCCCGGGGCGCTTGGGTCTCAAACCTGGGCTGCTGGCTTTCCAGCCAACAAACTCAGCATCTTACCTGCTGAGCCACCGTACCACCCATTAAAAGAAGACAGAGATCCTTTATTCCAAACAGTTTCATGATAAGGCTCTAAAGAAAGCTAAGAATCCACAAACGTTTTATGTTCCTAATAAATCAATTATCACTAGGGGCTTTTTCCTGTTTTCATATAGTGAGCATTGGATATTATTTTTTGTAGAGATAAGGGTGGAACTAGACAAACAGCATGGTCATATATAAACTTCAGCGAAACTGCACTATTTTTTTTTTAAAAAAGATGAATTTTCTCCTTAGTAACTTTTGATGCACTACTATAAAGATGAGTGGAAGAATATACTGTAATTTTCTGATTTTAAAAAAAAATAAACTTCAAGCTTTCAAGGCAATGGTCTCCTTTCCAAAGTTCATCTAAGGACATTCTTTTGTTTAAGTCATCATTAACAAAAGAAAGAAACCATTATTTCCATACATGAAGGAAAAGTAAAATCAACTCAGCAGAAGCAATCCTTGAAAAACAAAAAGATAAAAAGTTACAAGAGGAAGAAGAAGAGGAAGAGGAAAGAGGAGGAGGAGGAGGAGGGGAGGAGGAGGAGGGGGGGGAGGAGGAGGGGGGGAGGAGGAGGAAGGGGAAGGAGGAGGTGGAGAAGGAGAAGGAGGAGGAGGGGAGGAGGAGGTGGAAGAGAAGGAGAAGGAGAAGGAGAAGGAGAAGGAGGAGGAGGAGGAGGAGGAGGAGGAGGAGAAGGAGAAGGAGAAGGAGAAGGAGAAGGAGAAGGAGAAGGAGAAGGAGAAGAAGAAGAAGAAGAAGAAGAAGAAGAAGAAGAAGAAGAAGAAGAAGAAGAAGAAGAAGAAGAAGAAGAAGAAGAAGAAGAAGTAGTAGTAGTAGTAGGGGGAGGAGGAAGAGGAGGAGGAGGAGAAAGAGGAGAAGAAGGAGGAGGAGGAGGAGGAGGAGGGGAGGAGGAGGAAGAGAAAGAGGAGAAGGAGAAGGAGAAGGAGGAAGAAAAGGGGAGGAGGAGGATGAAGGGGAAGGTGAAGGAGAAGGGGGAGAAGGAGGAGAAGGAGGAGGAGGAGGAGGAGGAGGAGGAGGAGGAGGAGGAGGAGGAGGAGGAGGAGGAGGAGGAGGAGAAGAGAAAAGAAAAGAAAAAGAAAAAATTAACAAGAGAAAATTTAAAGTACAGAAAGGGCTAAAAGGAAGCCATAGCAAAAATCCCAACCATTTAAAAACATTTTAAAAAGTAGACAAATAGTAGTGTTTTTTTAAATAAAAATTCAAGGATTAGTGGTAATAGACAGTATTTTTTAAAAATAAAAAACCCTAACTCCTTCAACTTAAATGTTCATATAGACTGAAGTTTAATTTTATTGAAGTCCTGGATCCAGTTTTTGGAATGAAAATTAATTCACAGCAAAGCCTCTCCAAAAGCCACGCTCCTCCCTCCGTGTAAAATAAGAAGCCAATGACAGAAAGGAAGACAGAAAAACAAAAAGAGATGCACGTGTCAAAAAGCAGACTTACCTCTGGCAGAGCGATGATTTTGGAAGAGAACATCTGGAAGGAAACTTCCTGGAAGTCTTTGGGAACTGCAATGCATGATGCCATTTTCACAATAGCTGGAAAGAGAAAGAAGAAAAGGCTTTAAAAAATAATGGCCATGTCTTCCTTAACCACCGTGGCCTTTCCTGGTTGACCTCTGGGGTCAGTGACCTTCAGCCCTCAAAAGCACACAAGCTGTCAGTTCTTAGAGGCCAAAACATATTTTTTTGCAGAAATGCTGGGAAAATGCTGGCATTGGACAGCACTGACAATATCAATGACTACTTCAGCTTCAACCACAACAAGACATGAGCACACAATAGATACAAACTTAAGGTAAACTGCTCCAAACTCGATGCTCTGAGACGGTGAAAAACAGGCCTTCCAGAAGTTCGGGAAGGCCAGAAATGGTCCTGTTTCCAGCCTCTAGAGGGCCTCCGGAGCCTGGGGAGGCAGCTTTTGCCCTCCCGGAGGCTCAAAGAAAGCCTCTGGAGCCTGGGGAGGCCAAAAATGACACACACACACACACACCATAGTGCAGGAGGCCAACTAGGCCATGGCCACGTTGGCCATGCCCACCCAGCAACTGGGCAGAGAGCCACTTGCTAAAATTTTTGAAGCCCACCCCTAGTTCCAACCCACTGTTCAAGCAAGTAAAATAATAGAAAATAGAAAATGGAGGAGACAAAATAGAAAATATGGTAGAGTAGAGTAGAGTAGAGTAGAGTAGAGTAGAGTAGAGTAGAGTAGAGTAGAGTAGAGTAGGGTAAGGTAGGGTAGGGTAGGGTAGGGTAGGGTAGGGTAGGGTAGGGTAGGGTAGAATAGAATAGAATAGAATAGAATAGAATAGAATAGAATAGAATAGAATAGAATAGAATAGAATAGAATAGAATAGAATAGAATAGAATAGAATAGAATAGAATAGAATAGAATAGAAAATTGAAAATAATAGAAAATAGAAAAAGGAGGAGACAAAATAAAAAATATGGTAGATTAGATAGAGTAGAGTAGAGTAGAGTAGAGTAGAGTAGAGTAGAGTAGAGTAGAGTAGAGTAGGGTAGGGTAGGGTAGGGTAGGGTAGGGTAGGGTAGGGTAGGGTAGGGTAGGGTAGGGTAGAATGGAATAGAATGGACTAGACTAGACTAGACTAGAGAATAGAATAGAATAGTTGGAAGGGACCTTGGAGGTCTTCTAGCCCAACCCCCTGCATAGACAGGAAACCCTACACCACTTCGGACAACAGGTAGACTCCCAATTCTCTGACAGCCCCTCAAATATTGGAAGACTGCTATCATGTCACTCCTAATCCTTCTCTTTGCTAAACTAGACATACCCAGTTCCTGCAACCATTCATCATAAATTTTGATCAGTATATAATCAAAATTGGGTGAAAGGGGATTAAGCTTTGATAATTCTCCATATGAATTCATGTGAGATGAAACCCAGGTCCCAACACTTACCACATGGTGTGGTGATCGGAGAAAACATCATCTGGCTGGAAGATCTCACCATCATAGTAGCAAGAGCACTGGGATCTGGGCACGCAATCACCCTGCTGATCGAGGTACATCCCAAAGGGGCAAAAACAACCCTCGGTACAAAATTCACTGCAATCTGTGTCTGGATGGGCGAGAGACCGGCAGGTCCGATTGCACGGACTTCCACACTGTTGGTAAAGTTGGCCTTCTGGACAACTCATGGCTGTAAAAACAATTTTTAAAAAATGGGTCAGAAAATGCTCTGTCTTACACGTTGGCAAAAAGAATCAGAACACAAAATATACAAGCTGAGTGGACACAACCTTGTAGATGACCCTCACTCTGTCAAGGACCTTGGAGTACTCCTATCTAATGATTTAAGTGGTAAAGCCCACTATAACAACATCGCCAAAAAGGCATTAAGAGTTGTAAACCTAATCTTGCGTAGCTTCTTCTCCGGTAATATTGCACGACCAAAGCATACAAAACCTTTGCTAGACCAATTCTCGAATACAGCTCATCTGTCTGGAACCTGCACTGCATATCGGACATTAATACAATTGAGAGAGTCCAGAGATATTTTATGAGAAGAGTCCTCCATTCCTCTGCTCGCAACAAAATACCTTATGCTACCAGACTTGAAATTTTGGGCTTAGACATCTTAGAACTTCTTCTTTTTTTAAAATTTGATTTATATGCCGCCCTTCTCCTTTTGTCCGATCTAAGTGTAGTAGATTTTTGTTTCAATTTATTTATTTGGTTCAATGTATAAACCGCCCTTCTCCTTGCGAACTCAGGGCGGTGAACAGCCAAAATAAAACATGGTATACAAAAATTAAAACAATTTAAAAATATTAAATATTTTCGACCAACAATTAAAACAGTCCAATTAAAATCAGTTTCAATTTAAAACAGAGGATGTGATCAAGCCAGCCCAGCTAGATGAAACAAGTGGGTTTTAAGGGCCCGACGAAAAGTCCGGAGGTCTGATATCCTGCGTATCTCCGGGGGTAGGTCATCCCAGAGGGCTGCTATAATGTCCTACCTGTCAATGACTACTTCGGCTCCAACCACAACAATACACGAGCAAAACAATAGATACAAACGCAAGGTAAACCGCTCTAAACTCGATTGCAGAAAATACGACTTCAGCAACAGAGTGGTCAATACCTGGAATGCATTACCTGACTCTGTGGTTTCTTCCCCAATCCCCCAAAACTTTAACCTAAAACTGTCTACTGTCGACCTCACCCCATTCCTAAGAGGTCTGTAAGGGGCGTGCATAAGCGCACCAGCGTGCCTACCATACCTGTCCTAATGTTTCCTCTATTTGTATTCATTTTATGTATTTAAATCATGTTTATACTTAGATGTATTATCTAATACGTGCTTGACTCAGTGGTGGGATTCAAGTAATTTAACAACCCGTTCTCTGCCCTAATGATTTCTTCCAACAACCAGTTTGCCAAACTGCTCAGAAAGTTAACAACCGGTTCTCCCGACGTGGTGCGAACCGGCTGAATCCCACCACTAGCTTGACTGACTGACTGACTGACTGACTGAATGAATGAATGAATCAATGAATGTTTGGAGTTACAGTAAATCAATTCATATCTAAACTTCCTCTGGAGAATGTCTGTGGAGATTCTCAGTCATTCAGCTCATGGTTATCCCAAAGGTGCTTTTTTCAAGAGGCAACTGGACTTTCTGGTGTTTTTTTTTCTAGAGTCCAGTTGCCTCTTGAAAAAGCATGTTTAGGACTCCTCTGGAGAACCTATTGTGTGATTCCTGGAACGTATGAAATACCTTTTTGAAACGATGCATTATCAATCTTGAAATGCTGGGAAGAATGAAGTATCTTGGTAAAAGAGGCATTGCTTTAAGGAGAGGGATTCACATTATGCCCACAATTGCGGCCCCAAAATTGCCATTGCTCAGTGACCCAGTTGTTAAGCGGGATTTGCTCCCTTTTCACGCCCTTTCTTGCCACAGTTGCTAAGTGAATCGCTGCTGGTTGTTAATTGAATCCAGCTTCCCCATTGACTTTGCTTATTAGAGGTTTGCAAAATGGGGTCACTTAACCCTGGGACATTGCAATCATCCTAATTCTGAGCCAAAGAAATAAATGTAACAAGGTACTCCAGCAAAATAAAAATAAAAATGAGCCATGATTTGAATGGCTACAAAGGATAGCAGGAATGCTACAAAGGTCATGTGTGAAAAATGCTCGTAAGTCACTTTTTTTCAGTGCCTTCAAACGGTCACTAAGCGAATGGTTGTAAATTGAGGACTACCTGTAGGTAGTCCATCACCCACTTTCTCTTTTCTTTCTGGGCTTCAGAATTGCTGGAACCTATTCAAGCGGAGATGATACTGGACTTCTGAGAATATATGGGAGGAACCAGTGATGGGATTCAGCCGGTTCGCAGCAGTTCAGGAGAACCGGTTGTTCAATTACCTAACCCCCACTATCAAAGTGGATCCTGTGGAGTGGCCGGTGTGAGGGAAGGAGAATATCGCTTTCTTTCTTTCTTCTCCCTGCTTCTCCTCCTTCCCTCACGCCAGCTGCTCCATTTCCCATTTATCCATTGCAGTGCAGCACCCAGGATACACTTGATAGTCGGGAGGGGGGTAATTTAACAACCGGTTTGCCCAGGGTCAGGTGGGCCATTTTGGGAGGCTCGCCCAGTGGTGGGTTCCAACTGGTGTTACTACCGGTCCTCTTCACGCACGCGCTTTGCACGCGATCACCGCGTGCATGCTCGCTTAGCTCATACATGCGCCAAATTTGCGCTCCGTACAAGCACATTATGTTTCTGCCCAGCTGAGGTGTGGCAATCCATTCTGCCGTGCCTATCATCTGGGCTAAAAACCAAGAAATAAAGGTAGGAATAAAGCAGTCACAAAGAACCGGTTCAGTGATGTCACATCGTCATCACTACCGGCTCAGCCGAACCAGGCCGAACCGAGAGCAACCCAGCACTGGGCTCGTCCCTCATGTGCAGCGGAGCTGGAGAATAAGGATGGGCCATGCCTCCCACAACAGCCAACCTGACCCTGGGCGAACCGGTTGTTAAATTATTTGAATCCCACCACTGGGAGGAACCCAACTCCTTGTTGTGCCAATGTTGTCCTCACAGATACTAGAGTAGGCCTTTAATCGTGGATTTCAAGTGTCTGATTCTGATTGACTCCTGTCCCTTTTTCATGTCTGCAGGAAGGACACATGGCGGAACAGGTTCTTCCATTTTTCAGGGGTAACTTTGGATCCCAATCAACGAATGGACTTTTAGTTCTGGCTTGTATATCTTGTGAGTGAAAAAGCAAAACATAAGCCATGCACTGATGGTCCTGTATCTCCAAATTCCTGCTACCATCCAGCCTCATTTTTCAGTCTCAAGCAGGCAGAAAAATAGATCTCCTAAATCATTTTTGGGGCTACAATTCTTGCCTTCTTTCCCCCCCGGCCCCTCTGACCTTTTTCGGATTGTTCAAAACCAATTAAGCATCCTGAACAACAACTTCCATCTGAGGTATAAAACGCTAGCAGAATTTACTGTTAGCATCTCTACAATTTACAGTCCCATCAATTCCATCTTAACTCTAGATGGCAGCAATTCAAACTTTATGCACTTTTCCCAAAACAGCTGCCCCCAAACGCAACAGTGTCGAGATAGAAGTTTTGATGAAAAGGGAGTTTACATCCACGGAGATTTCATATTCATATTTACTGGCTTTAAAAAATATATACTTCCTAGCAGGTACAGGGAGATAAAATTGAATTGCGAAAGAAAACTGAATATCTTCTAGCTCCGTTTACTTGTTTAAATTGTTCTATTCGGCCAGTGATGGCGAACCTTTTAGACACCGAGTGCCCAAACTGTGTCCGTGCGCCAGTGGTGGGTTGCCCCCGTTTCGGACCGGTTCTATAGAACCGGTAGTAAAACTGGCAGGAGGTTCCGCCCACTGACCCTGACATCATCAGAACATTTCTGCGCATGTGCAGGTCGCTTTTGATGACATCCGGGTGAATGGGCGGAGCCTCCGCCGGTTTTACTACCGGTTCTGTAGAACCGGTCCGAACTGGGGGGCAACCCATCCACGCATGCACATGTGTGCGGATGTAAATGCACACATGTGCATGCATGGATGTGTACATGTGTGAACATACCCGCACACATTTATTTATTTATTTATTTATTTCAATTTATAAACGCCCTTCTCCTTGCGGACTCAGGGCGGTGAACAGCCAGAATAAAACATGGTATACAAAAATTAAAAGCAAATTAAAAATATTAAATATTTTCGGCCGATAATTAAAACAATCCAATTTAAAATCAATGTGCTGCGCACATGTGCAGCAGAGACTCGAAGACCAACTGGCTGGCGGGAGGCGGGGCATCCCAACACCATCAGCGCATCAAGAGGTAAGGTCTTTTTCTTTCGCGAGCTTCTGTTTCATTGTTTGCAGGGAAACAAAAACTCACGAAAGAAACGCCACGGAGATCTGACCTGGGGCGACGGCGCACGTGCCAGCAGAGAGAGTTCTGCGTGCCATCTTTGACACGTGTTCGCCATCACAGGTATAGGGCCTCCTGTTTAAGCGGAGGTTTGGACTAGAATACTTCCAACTCTGTTGTTCTGTTTCTGGGAGTTGGGCATCTGTTCAAAGCAACAACCCACTTCATCATTTTGAGAATGCCTGTACTGGAGCCAGAGGCATTCCTGAAATGAGAGAGGATGCTTTCCGAATGCCAGCACCCCACTTTTCTTGGATAATTAAAATAATTGGTTTAAATGTTAGCATTCAGATGGGGGCGGGGAACATATGGAACACACAAGAGAAAGGACACCAGCTGGAGAAATCAATCCCGCATCAGTTGATTCCAACAATCAAGCCTGTAAGAAAACCTTAGAGAGGTGGGATGGTGAGCCACCCAGATCTGGTCACTGAAAGAGAGTGGGCAGCCACATAAATTCTCTTAAATAAGTAAGTAAGTAACCATTGAAAGGCCAACTTTCTGGTTTTCATCCCATTGGCTACAGGAAGAAAATCTCACTCTCTCCACAGAGAGCTGCCGACGTTTGATGAATTGGTCCATTAGTCCAAATTTTGCAATACACACACACACACATACACACACCAGTGGTGAGATTCAGCAGGTTCAGACCGGTTCAGGCGAACTCGTTGTTAAATTGCTGGCTGGTCCCGTCCCTTCTTACCCCACCCTTTCCAGGAGTCTCCACGTGCCCCGTTTTGGCTCCCAGGTAACTGCAGGAAGATCTACTAGGCCCAAAATGGGGCACGAGAGGGTGCGGCATGGGCACACACCCCCGCAGCCCATTTTTGCTCCTAGGATGCTGCAGTTTGGCCTACTAGGCCCAAAACAGGGCACCGGGTGTGTGGCGTGGCCCCCTCTGCAGCCCGTTTTTGCTTCCAGGATGCTACAGTGAGCCCTACTAGGCCCAAAACGGGGTGCGGGAGGTGCGGCACTCCCCCCGGGGCCCGTTTTTGCTCCTGGGGGGGTGCAGGAAGCCAAGTGCTACCTGTCACACCCCCTGGCCATGCCCACCATGGCCATGCCCCCCCCCAAACCAGTCATTAGGGCAGAGAACTGGTTATTAAATTATTTGAATCCCACCACTCACACACACACACACACACACACACACACACCAGTTCAAGTCTCCATCTACTCATTCATTGGAGAGGGTAGCATTCTCCCTAGCAGTGTCAAAATTGTGCTGTGAAGTTTTGGTGGATGTGATTGGGGGAAAGAGCATCTTGACTTGATTTGAGGGAGACCTGATGAGCTTCACCCACGGAGAGAAGCCGCATCACCAGAAGATTAATTATGAAGGAGCCCGAATTGAATGCCAGCAATTGCCGTCTGTTTTTCTTCCCTTCTCCTACGGCTGAACGTCGCGTAGTGTCATTATGAAGTTCAGAATAATAATTATAATATAAAAACCATTCAATAAAAGCATAAATAATAGAAGAGAACAGAGAGCACATTACTGGTAGCAGCATCACACTCTTATCACTACAGGCTTATAGATTTTGAAAGGAGTCCATTAAGAAAAAAAAAACCTCACCCATCAGTATAAAACGAGAAAGCTTTATTATGGTTTAATACCTCTCTGTAAAATATGAGCCTCTCAGGCCAGGAGCTTTAAATCATTCAGCCTAACTAATCCAGGTTATATTATATCAGGAGGGGAGCGTTGGCACCCCAACTGTCACTCTCAGAGGTTCCCCAGAGCCCCTTCCTCATAGTTGGGCCTGGCGGCAGTGATGTGTCAACATGTTATGCTTTGCGGTTAGTATCAGGGGTGGTATTAACTTACTTTCCCTACCGGTTTGCAAATGTGAGGCCTAGCCTTCCATATGTGTATAGAGCCAGGGCAGGCAGGCGGGTGGGTGGGCCCACCTGCGATTTCCACTACCGGTTCAGACAAACCGGTCTGAACCAGCTGAATACCATCTTTGGATAAAATGTGGGTTAAAAGTGGCATGAAGCCATTGATTTCAGGAACCGTAAGACTGAAAACGGGGGTGGGGGTGGGGGAGGGGAGGGAAGCTTCATGGCTGGAGGTTTTCAGAAAAAAAGATTCGACAACTGTTTGTCAGAAATGATATGATGACTCCTGCTGTGGGCAGGAAGTGAGATTAGAAGTTCTCCACGGTCCTTTACAGTTCTATTAATCTAGTCTAGTGAATCTAGTCTAGTCTATGAATTTTAATATCTAGAAAGGCTGTATTACTATTATTCTTATCAACTTTCCAATTACCTTCCTCCTTATCTTCTTAAGACTATAACTTTGTTGCTTGTATCTTAGGATTTATATTGTTTTATTTAGTATCCTAGTATGATTTATGTTGATGGCTTATTTAGTATTCTGTGACTGTCACTAAGTGTTGTTTGTGTCTTATGATTTATGATAAATGTGTTTTTATGATGACTATGATCATGATGTATCCCTTGTTGCTTGTTAGGTACATTGACGGCCTATGCACCAGAGATAAATTCCCTGCGTGTCACACTTGGCCAATAAATGTTCTGTTCTGTCCTGTCCTGTCCTATTCTACGGATAGACAGATAGATACGGACGGATAGACAGACAGACAGTGAGATAGATAGTGAGAGTGAGATAGATAGATGATAGATACAATAGATAGATGATAGATAGATAGATAGATAGATAGATAGATAGATAGATAGATAGATAGATAGATAGATACATAGATACATAGATGATAGATACATAGATAGATAAAGAGAAAGAGTAGAGATATATAGAGAGAAATAGCTAGAGAGAGAGAGGTAGACAGAAGTAGAGATGATAGATAGATAGATAGATAGATAGATAGATAGATAGATAGATAGATAGATAGATAGATAGATAGATAGATGGATGGATGGATGGATGGATGGATGGATGGATGGATGGATGGATGGATGGATGGATGGATGGATGGATGGATGGATAGATAGATAGATAGATAGATAGATAGATAGATAGATAGATAGATAGATAGATAGATAGATAGATAGACAGATAAAGAGAGAGAGTAGAGAGAGATAGAGAGAGATAGCTAGAAAGAGAGAGGTAGACAGAAGTAGAGATGATTGATAGATAGATAGATAGATAGATAGATAGATAGATAGATAGATGATTGATAGATAGATAGATAGATAGATGATAGATACATAGATAAAGAGAGAGAGTAGAGAGAGATAGAGAGAGATAGCTAGAGAGAGAGAGGTAGACAGAAGTAGAGATGATAGATAGATAGATAGATAGATAGATAGATAGATAGATAGATAGATAGATAGATAGATAGATAGATAGATAGAGATAGATAGATAGATAGATAGATAGATAGATAGATAGATAGATAGATAGATAGATGATGGATGGATAGATAGATGATAGATACATAGACAGATAAAGAGAGAGAGTAGAGATAGCTAGAGAGAGAGAGGTAGACAGAAGTAGAGATGATAGATAGATAGATAGATAGATAGATAGATAGATAGATAGATAGATAGATAGATAGATAGATAGATAGTTAGATAGATAGATAGATAGATACATAGATAGATGATAGATACATAGATAGATAAAGAGAGAGAGTAGATATATATATAGAGAGATAGCTAGTGAGAGAGAGGTAGACAGAAGTAGAGATGATAGATAGATAGTTAAAGAGAGAGAGAGAGAGAGAGCAAGAGAGAAACAGAGCCTCCTTGATCCAAATCTTGTCTTCCATCTGAAGTGAATGAGAAACATTTCAGTGCTACACATTCACACAACTTCACCCCACAGTAGTAACGCAGGCCCAGCCCTGACTTTATCAAGGGCAAGTTCGGGCAAGGGCAAGAGCCACCTACCACAAAATTCTGGCTTCCTCCAGTCGACGAGGACTCCTTTGCGGGCGCAAGCCATGGCGTAGGCCGAGACCGCCGCGCACAAGCAGTCTTTCCCATCCGAACAGGAGCAGACGTCATAGCGACAGTTCTTGAGGTAGGGAGAAGGGCTGACCTCATGGTGGCAAGGCTCAAACAGGGGTGAGAGCAGAACCGAGCAGGAACTCTCGGCGTACCTGGCTGCAAGACAAGCAGGATCAACAGAGGAAGAAGAGCAAATCGTCACAATAGCGTGCTGTTTGGGCACCGAAGGCTTACAGGTAGTCCTCAACTTATGACCAACATTGATGTTGCTAAGTGAGAAGTACATTAAGTGAGTTTTACCCCGTTTTTTTGGGGGGGGCACATTTGTTAAGTGAATCGCCGCAATTCTTAAATTAGTCACACTGTTGTTAATCGAATCTGGTTTCGGCCTTGCCTTTGCTTGTCGGAAGGTCGCAAAAGGGACACTGCAACCGACACAACGTGACTCGGGGACACTGCCCCCGTCATAAATGGGAGTCAGCTGTCAATCATCTGAATGCAAATCATGTGACCGTGGGGATGCTGCAACGGTCGTAAGTGTGAAAAACGGTCGCAAGTCACATATTTCAGCTCCCTTGTAACGTCAAACGGTCAATAGATGAACTGAGGTAAGTCAAGGGCTACCTGAAGTTTATTTATTTATTTATATTTTGAAACCGCCCGTCTCCCTCAGGATATTTCATGACTTTTTAATTTTCCCATGAAATTTCAGGAGTATTTTAAAGGGAGTTTTAGCGACAGGTCTAGTTTTTCCTGCTTGCAACAAAAGACATTTTTTTTTAAAAAAAAAAATTGATTTATATGCTGCCTATCTCCGGAGACTCAGGGCGGCTTACAATGCGTTAAGCAATAGCCTTCATACTTTTGTATATTTTATACAAAGTCAGCTTATTGTCCCCACAAACTGGGTCCTCAATTTACCTACCTTAGAAAGGATGGAAGGCTGAGTCAACCTTGAGGCTGGGGAGATTCGAACTTGCAGTAATTGCAGACAGCTGGAGTTAATTACAATGCATTAGTCTGCCGAGCTATCCAGGCTCCTTTACAGACAGACAAGAAACAATGGGTGGAAACTAACCGAGGAGAGAAGCAACCTAGAACTAAGGAGAACATTCCTAAGAGTGAGGACAATGAACCATGGATCGACTTGCCTTCAGAAGTTGTGGTTGCTCCATCCGCTGGAGGTTTTTAACAGATTGGGCAACCATTTGTCCACAATAGTATAGGCCTCCTGCGAGAGCAAGGGGTTGCTCTTGATTAGTGATGGCTAACCTTTTTGCCATCGCATGCCAGAAGCAGGGGGAGCGCGGTGTGTGTGTGTGTGTGCGCGCACATGCCCACACCCATAATTCTATGCGCCCTGCCCCCTGCGCATGCAGGCAGGGCTCCCCCTACTTTTGGCATGTGATGGCATGGTGGGCTCGGTAGGCCTGTTTTTCGCCCTTCCCAGGCTCCAGAGCCTTTCTAAGAGCCTGGGGAGGGTGAAAATGGCCTTCCCCACCCTCCTGGAGACCAGAAAAGGCCCGTTTGCCAACTTCCGGCAAACGGACTGTTTCCAGAGGGCCTCTGGGGCTGTGGGGAAGGCCGTTTTCACCCTTCCCAGGCTCTTAGAAAGGCTCTGGAGCCTGGGGAGAGATAAAAACGGGCCTTCCCCACACTCCTCAGGCCCCCAGAGGCAGGAAACAGCATTTTCCCTACTTCCAGTGGGCCCAGAAGGCCTTAAAATCAGCTGGCGAGCTGAGCTCGCGTGCCCACTGATATGGCTCACTGTGCCACCTGTGGCACGTGTGCCATAGGTTCGCCATCACAGCTCTAGATGACCTCCAGGATCCTTTCCAACTTTATTACTGTTATTGCCCGATCAAGCTAAGATGAGACTGTGGCATCAGCTCATTAGTGCCACTACATTTCTGCATTATCGTACGTCAGAATGCACAAATGTGGCATGAAGGCAGTTATAGGACTGCTTCACTCCTGCACTCTCTGGTAACCCTCTTCCCCCTCCTCCTCTTGTGACCCCACCTGGCAGGCTGCGGCTTGGCCAAGAGCGTGCACACATGCGGGGAGACCCTCTTTAAATGAGCGGCCGTCCGCCCACCCCGCCTGCACCTTTCCTGTGCTTTGGCGCTCGCTTGAGGAGGGTCTACCCACGCATGCGCATGCTCCTGGCTCAGCCACAACCTGCCAGGGGGTCACAACAGGAGGAGGGGGTGGAGGGTCACCCGAAGGGAAGCCTCCACCACGGCTGATGATCGGACCTCAGCCAGTCTGGATTTCAAAAAATATCCAAAAAAATAAAAGGGGCGAGGAGTGGGATGGCACAGGGAGCCACAGCAGAAGGCCCAGGGAGCCACATTTGGCTCCAGAGCCACAGGTTGCCGACACCCGTCCTAGGTTACCTAGCTTGGGTCATGAAACATCGGCAAGAAAACCGCCAAGCTCAGACAGCACGAAGGATCTCTCATTTCAACCCTGAGCTACAAATATTCTCCTTTATTAATAACTTCCTTCTGCTTGTCTTTCTGCAAATATTTAAAGGCCTGGTCCTTCCAATGGTTCCTAGAACAGGGTGAGTTATGTAATCCTCTCCTAAAATAAGGCTGGAGTTTTACCTTGCCCGTTGCTAGGTATGGTGGCCTCAATGAACTATTGGTCATAACTGTCGGCTGTTATTGGATTTATATCCCACCTTTATTTTATACAATTCCAAGTCTATTATACCCTTAATCTCATCTTTTCCCCCACAACAATTCAGTAAAGATGGATAGGGCTGAGAGAGTAACTGGCTCAAAGCCCTCTCAAAGGGAGGACTCCTGGTTTCTGGTCCAATTCATCACCTCAAAACAAATCTAATCTTCTGTAATTAATATTTAGGTGCCTCTCTGTTTTGTTACTTCTTAGGAGAATAGCAGAGGCGGAACGGACCTTGGCAGGGGTGGGCTTCAAAAATTTTAGCAAGGGGTTTTCTGCCCGGTGGGTGGGAGGGCGTAGCCTAATCAGCCTCCTGCACAACAGCAGGGGGGTATTTTTGCCCTCCCCGGGCTCCTGACATTTTCTTCGAGCCTCCGGGAAGGCAAAAACGTCCTCCCCAGGCTCCGGAGGCCCTCTGAAGGCCAGAAAGAGGCCTCTTTCCAGCCTTCCTAAACTTCTGGTAGCCCTATTTTTCACCCTCCCTGAGCCTCCGTGCATGCCTTGCACTTAACTGCATCCAAAATGGGCTGCATGGGGACTCCTGGGAAGGGCGGGGTGAGGTAGGTGGGGCCAGTTAGGAGTGGGATTTGGGGGTTCTCCGAACTGCACAGAATCTTAGCTAGAGGTTCTCCCGAACCCCTGGACCTTGGAGGTCTTCTAGCCCAACCTCCTGCTCAGGCAGGAAGGCCTATACCCCTGATGGTGAACCTATGGCATGCGTGCCACAGGTGGCACTCAAAGCCATATCTGTAGGCACGCAAGCATTGCCCAGCTCAGCTGCACTGCGCATGCGCGCACCAGCCAGCTGATTTTTGGCCCTTCTGGGCCCACCAGAAGTCAGGAAATGGGCCCTTTCCGGCCTCCAGGAGTGGGGAAGGCCATTTTTGCCCTCCCCAGGCTCCAAGAAAGCCTCTAGAGCCTGGGGAAGGCGAAAAACGGGCCTACCAAGCCCATCGGTAACCTTTTTGCCGTTGCGTGCCAAAAGCGTGGGGAGCATGGGGGGTCGCACACACATGTGCGTGGGGTGGCGTGGGGGGAATTGAATTATGGGTGTGGGCACATGTGTGTGGGACCCCTCCACACTCCCCCGTTTTTGGCACGCAACGGCAAAAAGGTTAGCCATCACTGCCCTATACCATTTCAGACAAATGGTTATCCAATTTCTTCGTAAAAACTTCCAGTGTTGGAAGCGTTCCAGTGGGGGACTATTCCAGCGTTGAAGCGTTCACAACTTCTAGAGGCAAGTTGCTCCACTGATTAATTGTTCTCACTGTCAGGAAATTTCTCCTTAGTTCTTGGTTGATTCGTTTCCATCCATTGCTTCTTGTCCATTTGCTAGGGAAGGACTCACTTCACTATTCCCTGCTGATATCTCTCATGGTTTCCTCTGCGACATCTTGCAATGCTGGATATTCTTAACTGGCCAAAAAGGAAGCCGGTTGGCATAGGGCACCTTCTTTACTGATGTACTTTTCTGCGATGGGGCAGAGAATTGCAGGCAGAGAAACAGAATCAGGAAATCTCTTGTTAAGTATTTTTAACCGGGAGAGGTAAGAAAAATCCTTTCATCTTTTTTGTTGTGTATGTAGCCTTGGGTAAGCCTGCCAAGGCAACATTCCTAAGGTGGGCATAGCCAGGGGAAAAAAAAAAAAAAGGAAGGGCCAAGAGGATAATAAAACTCATTTCAATGCAAGACATTGGATATTATTCCTTAGGCATTTAATCGTGTCCTAAATTTGCTAAAGGAAAAGGAAAAAAAAAACAATGCAAAACCAGGACTCTCATTTAATGCAGGGAAAGGAGTGGATTCTTGTCCCTAAAAACTTCACCAAGGGAATTGTGCCTGCCTTTAATGGGCACAAAAAGTCTTTGCTGGATTAAAATAACACAATGCTATTTTATTTTATTTTTTATCACAGCCCACAAGGACACCAAGTGGTGGGATTCAGCCGGTTTGGGCTGATTTAACCAGTAGTTAAATTGCTGGCTGGCTCCACCCCTTCCCACCTCGCCCCTTCCAGGGGTCCCCACGTGCCCCATTTTGGCTCCCAGGTAAGTGCGTGTGCAAATAGGGTGCAGGGACAGTGGTGAAATCTGAACCGGTTTACTAGCGGTTTGCTGGCTGCGTATGCACGCTGCACGCCAAATGCGCACTGCGTGCACACATGCACAATGCCCACCACCCACCAAATGCGAGGTGCGTACGCATGTAGTGCACACCAAAAGGAAGCATGGGGTAAATAGAAGAGCGCGCGGGGAGTGTGGTGTGTGGCGCGCGATCTTCAGAGCCTTTTTAAAAAACTTTTCGGGCGAACAGGTTGTAAAAAAATGCTTTAAAAAGGTTTAAAAAAGGCTCTGACGATCGCGTGCCACAGCTGCAATTGTCGGAGCCTCTTTTTTTTTAACTTTTTAAAAGCATTTTTACTACCAGTTGCAGTAGTAAAAAAAATACTAAAAAAGGAAAAAAAAAGTTCCAACGATCGCGCATTGCTCAGCTGATCGTTGGAACTTTTTAAAAAACTTGTTTACTACCAGTTCGGGCAAACCAGACTGAACCAGGAGCATTTCACCCTTGTGTGGAAGGGTGGTACTTCCCCTACCACCCCCCGTGGCCCATTTTGATTTGATTTGATTTTTATTTATTAGATTTTTATACCGCCCTTCTCTCGAGGGACTCAGAGTGGTGCACAGCCATGATACAATACAAAATTTAAAAATAAATTTAAAACAAATATATAAATTTGGCCCCGTCAATTAAAAACCCGCAAATTTAAAATACCCCATTTATATTCTTATTCAGCCAGGCCAGCCTGTTGAAATAGTAGGGTCTTAAGGGCACGGTGAAAGGTACGGAGATCGGGAATCATACGTATCCCAGGGGGCAGTTCATTCCATAGGGCGGGTGCCCCCACAGAGAAGGCTCTCCCCCTGGGGGTCACCGGTCTACCTTGTTTTACCGATGGCACTCTGAGGAGTCCCTCTCTGTGGGAGCATGTTGGTCGGTGGGTCGCACCCATAATCACCTGTGCAACCACATTCTGGACCAGTTGGAGCCTCCAGGTGCCCTTCAAGGGGCGCCCCATGTAGAGAGAGTTACAGTAGTCCAGACAGGACATGACTGAGGGTGTGAGTGACTGTGCGCAGGGCGTCCTGTATCCAGAAAGGAATGCAACTGGTAAATCAGGCGAACCTGATAAAAAGCCCCCCTGGCCACAGCTGTCGTATGGTCTTCTAAAGACAGCCGTGCATCCAGGAGGACACCCAGATTGCGAGCCCTCTCCGAGGGGGCTAAAGTTTCACCCCCAATAGCCAGCGATGGAACCAGCTGGTTATACCAGGATGCCGGGAGCCACAGCCGCTCAGTCTTGGAGGGGTTGAATCTGAGCTCCCAAGAGGCTTCAGTGAGGCTTCCTAGGCCCAAAACCAGGCACCCAAACCAGGCGCCCAAAACCATGTGTGTGTGTGTTCCCCTGCGGCCCGTTTTTGCTCCCAGGGGGATGCAGGAAGCCGAGTGCTGCCTGTCACACCCCCTGGCCACGCCCACCCCCTGGCCACGCCCACTATGGCCACCCAGTCTTCATTAGGGCAGAGAACCAATTGTTCAATTATTCTAATCCCACCACTGAGCACACCTACCTAAACGGGGATTCAGGTTACAGGAATTGGTGTCTTGTTTTTGCAGATCTTCACAGTCTCCCTTCAGCTTCCAAGAATTTCCAAAGTCTTCCACGAGAGTTTCTACCAGCCCGGAAGGGGTGAGGAAATCATCTCCTTGATTGCCGTTGTAGTTGCCGCACAGACCACACGTTTGTTCGGTGTATTCCGAAGATAACTAGAAAAAGAACAAAGATGTAGCTTACTTTTCTGGCAGGCGTTTGAGAAACAAAAACGAAACAAAAAATAGCGTACACAACTGGAAAACAAACCCCAAAAAACAGTGTACACAACTGAAAACCTCTATTAAACATGCCTGGAAGTAATAATTGTATTTATTTGATATATAAGGCAATCCTCGTTTTATAACCACAGTTGAGTCCTAAATTTCTGTTGCTAAGTGAGACATTTGTTAAGTGAGTTTTTTACCCCATTTTACGACCTTTCTTGCAACTGTTGTTAAACGAATCCCCGCCATTGTAAAGTTAGTAACACGGCTGTTAAGTGACTCTGGCTTTCCCGTTGACGTTGCTTGTCAGAAGGTCGCAAAATGGAATTACGTCACTCCAGGACACTGCAACTTGTCGTAAGTATGAGTCAGTTGCCAAGCACCCGAATTTTGATCACGTGACCCTGGAAATGCTGCGACGGTCGTAAGTGCGAAAAACGGTCCTAAGTCACTTGTTTCCTGTGCTGTTGTTAACTTTGAAACGTCACTGAATGAACTGTTGTAAGTCAAGGACTTACTGATAGACTGATAAGACTATGGACTTACATCAATAGAATAGAATAACAGAGTTGGAAGGGACCTTGGAGGTCTTCTAGTCCAACCCCCTGTCCAGGCAGGAAACCCTACACCACTTCAGACAAATGGTTATCCAACATTTTCCTAAAAACTTCCAGTGTTGGGGCATTCACAACTTCTGCAGGTAAGTTGTTCCACTGATTAATTGTTCTCACTGTCAGGTGTTCTAACATCAAAAAATCTCTTAGGAGGCTCCCGATAAAACGGAGGCATATTCCTTAATAAAAGGACATTCATTAAATACAGTAATGATTAATTTTGAAGTTGGGGGGGGGGGGGGAAGGAAAGGAAAAGGAAAAACACTCCTTTCACATTTATCCCGGGAAAGCCTGGAAGGAAAAGTGAATTTTCTACAGCTACCAAAACACGATGATTGTTCTGGTGAGAGAGGGGGGGGAGGAGGAGAGGTGGAATTCATATAATTTAGCTACCGGTTCGCCCAGCACCGAAAAAGTGAGCGCATGTGTCACCTCCACACATGCACCTGGCCTTTTGCACATGCGTTTTGCTCCTGTACACAACTTCTGTGCATGCACCCGGACTCAAAAACATGCCTAAATAGGACAGCATAGGGCAATTTTCACTACGGATTCGCTCGAACCAGCCCGAACCGGCTGAATACCACCACTGGAGAGGAGCATTGTGAAGCACAAACAACACCACAAAGAAGTCTTCCCGTACTTGGTTGTGCATTCGACAACCTTCCCTAGTGTTCCTCCCCAATCATTCTAATATTCTATTGTTTGGACCCAACCAGAAATATTATTGCGTTGTTTGAAAACCGAAACTGTACATACCGCCTCATTGTTTACTCCTCAAACTCTCCAGTTGCTGCAAATACGATAGTAGAAACACAGGATTTTCCTGTCTGCTTATGCCACGGAGGCAGACGGAGTATCTTAAATTCAGGGTCATATTCTTTTGGGGTAAACACACACACACACACACACACACACACACACACACACCAAGCCTTATGGAAGGATTCATATTTTGCCCATAGCTGTTGATCAAACTACGGTAGTGGCCAAAATTGTGGAAACCTTTTGGGAAAAGTGTATTTTCTTTTTTTAAAAAAATAATCTTTATTTACATTTTTTTAAAAAATTTGATTTATATGCCGCCCTTCTCCGGAGACTCAGGGCGGCTTACAAGGCATTAAGCAATAGCCTTCATACTTTTGTATATATTTATACAAAGTCAGCTTATTGCCCCCTACAAACTGGGTCCTCAATTTACCCACCTTAGAAAGGATGGAAGGCTGAGTCGACCTTGAGCCTGGCTGGGATTGAACTCACAGAATTACAGGCAGCTGGATGTTAATTGCTGCCTTTAGTAGGAGGCATTAGCCCCCTACGCTACTCAGGCTCTATTTTATCATTAAAAAAGATGACAACACATCAAATACATGACAAATAAGACAACAAAACAAATAACATATATATCTATAAATAGTATCTTAATAGCTTAATATTTGGTACAATATATCAATGTTACATTCCGGGGGAGACAGAACAACCTAATTTACCTTTATGAATCAGTTAGATCTATCCAACCTCACTTTACTTATATAATATATGTTTTTCAATAAATATGACTCCTAATCTGATTTGGGTTGTAATTTTCTCTTTGATATCCAAGTATATAGTTTTTCCCAAGATTTGTGGGAAATGGCTTGCGTCTAGTTCCATGACCCTAGGCTTCCATCCTTCCAAAGACAGATCAAAGATGCAAAATCCTCTACATAATTATCACTGAACACCATGGGTATCGCTACTGAGTAAACATGCAAAGGACTGCACTATTTGGTCCATTCCTTTAGGCTTATATATTATTTTTCCTGGAAGCAAAATTTACTCAGTTTAAACAGATTGGCTTCTAAGCAGGCCAAAGTGTGTTAAGTATGGACCGCAGGCACTCCAGCCAAATTTAAAGACTTTCAAAAAACAATTTCTACAAGGTAGTTCAGCGGTGTCAAACTTGATTTCATTGAGGGCTGCATCAGGGTTGTGTTTGACCTTGGGGGGAGGGCGTGTGGGTGTGGCCACCTCGACATCACTTGTGTCAGGGGCGCCTCTGATGGCCTGAGCCCTCTGCTGGTGAAAACGGGATCCAGAGCTCCATTTTTGGCTGCAAAGGCTTCCTGCAACCCTCTACCAGTGAAAACGGAACTCGGGAGGGCCACCCATGGCCCTCCTGAGCTCCGTTTGCACTGGCAGAGGCACTGTGGGCTGGCCTTTGCTATTTCCAGGGTGGCCCCATGGGCCATATCTGAGAACCCTGCAGGCTGGATCTGGTCCCCAGGCCTTGAGTGTGACACTCTTGAGATAGTTAATATTTTTATATAAGTACTAACTATATTACTAGTGGGACATGGTGGCTCAGTGGCATAAGATGCTGAGCTTGTCGATCAAAAGGTCGGCAGTTCAGCAGTTCGAATCCCCAGTGCCACATAACGGGGTGAGCTCCCGTTCCTTGTCCCAGCTTCTACCAACCTAGCAGTTCGAAAGCAGGTAAAAAATGCAAGTAGAAAAATAGGGACCACCATTCCGTGCGCTTTGGCATTGAGTCATGGCGGCCACATAACCACGGAGATGTCTTCGGACAGCGCTGGCTCTTCGGCTTTGAAACGGAAATGAGCACTGCCCCCTAGAGTCGGGAACAACTAGCACATATGTACGAGGGGAACCTTTACCTTAGCTATATTACAGTTACCAACGATGAGAAAAGAGAGAGAAAAGAGGGGCCTATTAAATAATGATGTCATTGGGCAACATAAAGGATTTCTGGGATTGCTTTATTTTTTAGAATATTTTTAAAAATTTAGATTTCAGTGTCTTTGTTGAAAAAGATGGTTGACTATTTAAAGTTTAGAAAGGCACGGAGGGAAAAGATGCCATTGTTTAGGAATCTAGCAGGAAACCCAGTTATGCAACATTTATCATAAAAGGTCTGCTGTGTTCATTGGGAACGACTCACTTCCCCCAATTGTCCAAAATATTTGGCACTACCTCCTGTTGTGCGTGGGTTCTAAATGATTTTTTAATGCTCCAAGGCGTTACCACCGATGTTTAAGAAACAGAAGCGTTTTTAAAAAAGAAAATATTGAAAAATTAGAAGGCGAATTGGAAATACAGCTAGTTCTTGAGATCAATGAAGATTCTCAGTCATCCAGGTGATAGTTATTCCAAAGATGCTTTTTCCAAGAGGCAACTGGAGTTTCTGGCTTTTCTTTTAAGACATTTAGTGTCTCATCTGAGAAGCTTCTTTGGTTCTGACTGGATGATGGGGAATGGAAGGAATGTATATTCTTTGCAGATAGCTGGTTATTTGCATTTTTTTTTAGAGAGCCGTTTTTAGAGGCCATCTAGAGGTTTATCTGTGTCCTCAGGGTCTCACCTGAGGGGTGCAAATGGATGTGGAGCCTTTTCAGAAGTGCTGTAAGGACTGTGTTGTAGTTTGGAGATAGATGATGTCATATCCCTCCCCCTCTGTTGAGGGAGGGCTGTTCAATTTGGACATACATGGCCTCTTTGACCTCTCTTTCAAACTGGTGGTCCAATCTGTCCAGAATGTGGACTTTGCTGCCTTCAAAAGAGCGGCCTTTGTCTCTTAAATGAAGATGGACTGCTGAATCTTATCCTCGGCTATCTGCAAGGAGTATAAATCCTTCCATTCCACACCATCCAGCCAGAGATGAAGAAGCTTCTTGGATGAGAAGAGATGTCTTCAAAGTAAAACCAGAGGTTAGTAAAATGAGGACCGAGATTGTTGGGGGTGATATGCTGTCTCTGTAAATCACCTAGAGAAGGCTATGAAAGACTGTAGTATATAAGTCTAAGTGCTTGCTCTTCCTTCCTTCCTTCCTTCCTTCCTTCCTTCCTTCCTTCCTTCCTTCCTTCCTTCCTTCCTTCCTCCCTCCCTCCCTCCCTCCCTCCCTCCCTCCTTCCTTCCTTCCTTCCTTCCTTCCTTCCTTCCTTCCTTCTTCCCTTTTTCATTCTCCTTCCTGGTGGTGCAGTTGTTAGAATTTAATATTGCAGGCTGATTCTGCTCACTGCCAAGAATTCAATTCTGACCGGCTGAAGACTGAATCTGATTTCCATCCTTCTGAAGTCAATAAAATGAGGACCCAGATTGCTGTGGGGCAATAGGCTGACTCTGTAAACCACTTAGAGAGGGCTGTAAAGCATTGTGAAAGCGGTAGATAAGTCTATTGATGTTGCTATCACAATGAAGCTCCTTCCATCTGCTCATTGAAAGCATCCTGTTGCCATATTTGGGGATCTCCCTCCTCCCTCCCGCTCTTCTTTTCTGTAGCATTGCACAGGGAGTCCTTGACTTATGACTACAATTGGGAGCCAGACTTTCTGTTGTTAAGCAAGGCAGTTAAGTTACAAGTGCCGGATTTTATGACTTTTTCTGCTGCTGGCGGTTAAGTGAATCACTGCAGTTCAGTGGCTTGGCAAATTCAGATTTCCCAATTGCTGGTTGGAAGCTAGTTGGGAAGGTCACAAATGGGAATCAGCGGGGAAATGCTCCGAAGTCTGCTACCGGTTTGCTGTGCATGTGCAGTGCGCACCAAACATGCGCTTTGTGTGCATTTGCACTACAAGCACTACCACGCAGCACTTGGTAGCTTAAGAAGCCTTTTCTAAGGTAAGTAGAACAGCGAAGGGGGCGGAACAGTTGTGCCGCACGATTTACATTTGCTAGAAACTAGCAATTTTTTTACTACCGGTTCAGGCAAACCTGTCCAAACCGGTAGCATTTCACCCGAGGACCCCAGGATACTGCAACTATCATAAATACAGTCCAGTTGCCAAAGCCCCAATTTTGATCACATGACTCGAGGGATGCGCTAACAGTCACAAGTGCGACGATCAGTCTTAAGTCACTTTTTTCGGGCACCAGTGTAACTTTGAACAGTTGCTGAATAAATGGTCATAGGTTGAGGACTACCTGGATAGGTTTTTGTTTTGTTTTTTCCTGGATCTGGGTTTGGCTTTTGTCAAGAAGAGAGCACAGCCTGACAGCCAGTATAAAGCCACATCTGCAAACAGTCTATTATTTGGGGGAAATGATCACACGGCTTCAAATTAGAAAATCATGCGCTGCAAAGATTTTGATGCGCCTCTACAATTTGCTTCCTCGCTTCCTCCTAAAGTTCAAATTATTTATTTAGCTCTGAAAAAAAATGGACCAAATGCAGTACAGATCTTTCCAGATTTGGCCAATTTGTTTCTAATTCTGTGATTTGTCCTTGGGTTGGATGGCTGACGGCGGTTTGAATCTGAGGAAAACCTTCCTTGCGTTTTAAAAAGGAATCCTCGTAAGTCCCTGATCTTACATTAAAAATAATAATAATAATAACTAAACATTCTGTTTTAATGTAGTAACAATTAGCATGGATCATCGTCCTTTGAGATCAGGGGAAAAAGTGATCAGACAAGAAAACAAAGAGATCTTTAAGAGTGAATTGCATTGACTGGAGCTGGAATTGATGTAAACAAGAATCTTTTATATTTGTCTTCATTCTAAGAGTCTTTTACTCATAATTTCATGGAAAGAAAATATAAGAAGAGGAGAGATGGGGGAGGGGGAAGCAGCAGTGTAGAATTTCACTATTATTTAATTGTCTTTAAAGAGAGACAAACCTATATGCTGTAATAGCCTGTTTCCCCTAAAATAAGACCTCCCCTGATAATAAGATTGACTCAGCCTTCCATCCTTTCTAAGGTGGGTAAATTGAGGACCCAGTTTGTGGGGGCAATAAGCTGACTTTGTATATATATACAAAAGTATGAAGGCTATTGCTTAACGCATTGTAAGCCGCCCTGAGTCTCCGGAGAAGGAGGCATATAAATCAAATTTTTTTAAAAAGCCCAATTGGGCTTTTGAGCGCATGTACTAAAATAAGCCCACTCTAAAAATCAGCCCTCCCCAAAAATATTTAAACGCATACGTAGCCAGTCCCCGCCATTTCCTCTGGTTTCCTCCAAGTGCCCCAAAATAATAAGACTAAGCGCTTATTTCGGGGTTAAAAAACAAATAAGACAAGGTCTTATATTTGGAGAAACACGGTAGTTAAGAATAATCTGCTTCAGGGAAAGCAGTTGGTTCAGGGGTAATATTCACTTACTTTCCCTACCGGTTCTCAAATGTGCACGAGTGCATGATTCACGCATGCACCCGGCTTTTGGCACATCTTTTGCGTATATGCCCAGCCTCAAAAACATGCCTAAATAGGATGGAATAGAGCAGGGACAGGAGGGAGGGCCCACTCTCAATTTCGGCTACTGTTTGGGTGAACCGGTCCGAACCGGTTGAATACCACCTCTGAGTTGGTTATTGAAATTTGAGTAGAGTAGAGTAGAGTAGAGTAGAGTAGAGTAGAGTAGAGTAGAGTAGAGTAGAGTAGAGTAGAGTAGAATAGAATAGAATAGAATAGAATAGAATAGAATAGAATAGAATAGAATAGAATAGAATAGAATAGAATAGAATAGAATAGAATAGAATAGAATAGAATAGAATAGAATAGAATAGAATAGAATGAAGAATGGAAGGGAAGGGAAGGGAAGGGAAGGGAAGGGAAGGGAAGGGAAGGGAAGGGAAGGGAAGGGAAGGGAGGAGAGGAGAGGAGAGGAGAGGAGAGGAGAGGAGAGGAGAGGAGAGGAGAGGAGAGAAGAGAATGGTGAATAGAATAGAATAGAATAGAATAGAATAGAATAGAATAGAATAGAATAGAATAGAATAGAATAGAATAGAATAGAATAGAATAGAATAGAATAGAATAGGGTAGGGTAGGGTAGGGTAGGGTAGGGTAGGGTAGGGTAGGGTAGGGTAGGGTAGGGTAGGGTAGGGTAGGGTAGGGTAGGGTAGGGTAGGGTAGGGTAGGGTAGGGTAGGGTAGGGTAGGGTAGGGTAGGGTAGGGTAGAATAATGAAGAAATAGTGGAATGGAATGGAATGGAATGGAATGGAATGGAATAGAATAGAATAGAATAGAATAGAATAGAATAGAATAGAATAGAATAGAATAGAATAGAATAGAATAGAATAGAATAGAATAGAATAGAATAGAATAGAATTCTTTATTGGTCAAGTGTGATTGGACACACAAGGAATTTGTCTTTGGTGCATATGCTCTCAGTGTACATAAAAGAAAAGATACATTCATCAAGAATCATAAGGTAGAACACTTAATGATAGTCCTAGGGAAACAGTCAATATAAGTCTTAAGGATACCAGCAACAAGGTTACAGTCATACAGTCATAAGTGGGAGGAGATGGGTGATGGGAATGATGAGAAGATGAGAAGATTAATAGTAGTGCAGAGTTGGTAACTAGTTTGACAGTGTTGAGGGAATTATTTGTTTAGCAGAGTGATGGAGTTCAGGGAAACACTGTCCTTGTGTCTAGTTGTTCTGGTGTGCAGTGCTCTATAGTATCATTTTGAGGGTAGGAGTTGAAACAGTTTATGCCCAGGATGTGAGGGATCTGTAGATCTTTTCACAGCCCTCTTTTTGACTCGTGCAGTACACAGCTCCTCAATGGAAGGCAGGTTGGTAGTAATTGTCTTTTTCTGCAGTTCTAATTATCCTCTGAAGTCTGTGTCTGTCTTGTTGGGTTGCAGAACCAAACCACACTATTATAGAGGTGCAGATGACAGATTCAATAATTCCTCTGTAGAACCGAGTGATTCTAAAACAGTCTGTTTGAGATTCTCAGGTTTTATGTCCTGGGTAATCTTTTTCTGCAATGATGAATTGTAAGAACTCACCCACAGGGTTAATTGTTTTCTTGCAGAAACAAAACTCTTATTTAAAGTTATAATTATGGACTTTATAGGAGTACATGTCTTACGAAGAACAGTTGCAGGAACCTGGTATGTCTAGTTTAATGAAAAGAAGGACCAGGGGAGACATGATAGCAGTCTTCCAATATCTCAGGGGCTGCCACAAAGAAGAGGGAGTCAAGCTATTCTCCAAAGCACCTGAGGGCAGGACAAGAAGCAATGGGTGGAAACTAATCCAGGAGAGAAGCAACTTAGAACTAAGGAGAAATTTCCTGACAGAACAATGAATCAGTGGAACAACTTGCCTCCAGAAGTTGTGAATGCTCCAACACTGGAAGTTTTTAAGAAGAGGTTGAATAACCATTGGTCTGAAGCGATGTAGGGTTTCCTGCCTGTCTGTGTGAAACTCTTAACTACAGCATAAGAAATTCTAAACTCAACATTCTAATGTTTGCATCATACACTACTCTTAACCAAACTTTCTGGAGTTGCCAAACGTAAGGCAAGATGTGATCAATTTAGTGAGGTTCAGTACGTCATATCAACATTTCTGTACCAGCACTTCCATGTTTTTATCAGGGATTCCACTGGTCAATCCTGTCCAGGTATAAAAATTAAGCCAATTTGGACAGTGTATTAGTCCTTGGCAAGAGGTTTTTAGCAAAGGGTTCTCTGCCCGGTTGCTGGGTGGGTGTGGTCATGGTGGGCGTGGCCTAGTTGGCCTCCTTCACCATGAGGGGGCACATTTTTGCCCTCCCCAAGCTCCGGAGGCTTTTCTTGCGCATCTGGGAGGGGGGAAAACAGCCTCTCCAGGCTCTGGAGGCCAGGAATGGGCCTGTTTCCGGCCTTCCTAAACTTCCGGTAGGCTGTTTTTTGCCTGCCCCGAGCCTCCGCACGCACCCCGCACTTACCTGCATCCAAAATGGGTCACGTGGGGCAGTGGTGGGTTGCCTCCGGTTCACACCGGTTCTATAGAACCAGTAGTAAAACCAGCGGGAGGCTCCGCCCATCGACCCCAATGTTATCAAAACATTTTTACGCATGCACAGAAGAGTGCGCGCACGCGTGTCCTTGCTGCGAACCGGTAGTAAAGGTAAGTAGAACCCACCTCTGGCGTGGGGACTCTTGAGTGGGGCGGGCAGGATGGGTGGGTGGCAGCCAGGAGTGGGATTTGGGGGGTTCTCTGAACTGCACAGAATCGTAGCTAGAGGTTCTCCCGAACCCCTGCGAACCCTCAGCAGCCCAGCCCTGGTCCTTGGTTAGAAAACCAGCAAAACAAGTCCAGGTATGGTACAAGGAAGCACTTCGGTGGCATTGCCAAAAAAACCTACGTAAATGGTTTCATGAACAGACTCAACAGTGAGTCTTCGTCTTTTCAAACACAGGAATAAACATTTGACACATTCCCAGCTCTTGAGATATTTCAGCATAGGAACTTGTTTCATGCATCCAATTGATGGCCGTAGATGAGGGGAAAAAAGGCCGTTTAATCAACATGACCCTATTCCGTGCTCTCTCACCTTCCAAATAAATTTATTTCCTGTCTCCCTGGGAGCTGCGGATTAACACAAAATTGTTTTTTGTACCCAAAGAACTTTTGTCTTCAATAATAAACAAAACAGTACAAAACAAGGATGTTTTTTTTTTATATAGACAATGAAAGATCTGAATTGTCATCTTATTCAGACATAAGAAAGCCAATTAAACCTCAAGGCTTTATCAACAGAGGGATCATATCAAGATCACGTAAAGTGTTAGTACTGCTTTACAATGCCTTGGTAAGAACCCCCTTGGAATATTTGACCCAGGTTTAGTCCCCATATTATATAAAAAATGTAGAGACCCTGAAAAGAGTGCAGAGGGCTTCCCCACCCCCCACTCCCTGGAGGCCCTCCAAAGGCCAGAAACGGGCCCTGACTTCCGGCCCATTTTTTTGCCCTCCCCAGGCTCCAGAGGCTTTCTAGGGGCCTGGGGAGGGCGAAAAACAGGCCCTGAGTTGGAGTAGATGACCTACAAGGTCCTTTCCACTTCTGCTAATTTTTGTACTAAAGTGCCCTACATGAACCATCCCAAGAAAAAATGTCAAATCTCACACCTTGCAATGCAGAATCTTAAGTTCTTGCTGTGAAGCGTAGTAGAGTAGCCTTATTAGCCGGCAAGCAAAATTTACATTGGAGAAAGAGCTGGGGAGAATCTAGGCTCGCTCCCTAGAGCAACTGATCAAAAGGCTGATCTTTTGAACTTAAACACATGCAGAAAATAAGTTTCCCCGCTCCCATCCCACAGTAAATAAAAGACTTTTCTGGATGAATTGCAGCATGTTGTAAATATTTCCAGCAATACCGTCTATTCAGAAGGAAAACCACAGTCACTCTTACTCTGTATAGTTATAAAATGGATTGTAATTTTAAAGGCTAAATGGCATTTATTCATCCTGAAATGGGCTGCCAAATCATGAGAGCGGAATGGGACAATCTGGTGCAGCCAATTCAACATGACAAACTCACTATGGCCAACTCTTCGGGGCCTTGGACTGGGCCCTATTCAACTCGCCACAGGACAACTCGCAGGACAATTCAACAATTCCATTCAATTATTTAAAAATAATTAAAACATCATTTTAATTTTTTGTCTTTATTTTAACCCTCCTTTGGCATCCTTTCTTTTAACGATTCTGTTCCACAATTTCTTCAATATTAGTGCAACTCTTGTCCCGCAGCGAGTTGGCCGCAGCAAGTTGGCCATGCCAAGTTGGCTGCGGTGAGTTGTCATTGATCGGGGGTGTCGGACAGTGGTGAAATTCAAATTGTTTTACTACCGGTTCTGTGGGCATAGCTTGGTGGGCATGGTGTGGCTTGGTGGGCATGGCAGGGGAAGGATACTGCAAAATCCCCATTCCCTCCCCACTCCTGGGGGAAGGATATTGCAAAATCTCCATTCCCACTCCACTCTGGGGCCAGCTAGAGATGGTATTTGCCGGTTCGGCAAACTACTCAAAATTTCCGCTGCTATCAGTTCTCCAGAACATGTCAGAACCTGCTGGATTTCATGCCTGGTGTCGAATTCGCAACCCGCGGGATGGATTTATCATGCCGGCCATGCCTACCCCTGTTTTAGCGAAGGGGGTAAAAGTAGCGATACATCACATGATGACAACGTGACACTGTGAATTTGACAACCCTGTCATAGAGCTACTAGAAGGCAGCCAAGAGAGGATCTCTTTGCTGCCAGCTAAATCTGGGATCCTCCTAGCCAGATCTTGAATCACAGAGACCTGGACATATGTGACTTGACTAGTCCCCTTGTGACTCTCAGCTGACCATGGAGAGAAACACCAATGTGCCAGCCACCCACCCACACACACACACATTGCCCTTGTGTATTCAGGGTTATCCTGTCAACTAATTGCATCCTCTCTCTGGTCCAAGAGAGTTCCAGGGAAATGACTCAACTGGGACCCAGCCAAAGGTCCCAAAGATGTGCCCTCAAGTCTGAGACAGTCCCTTACAGAAAAACATTTGGGAAATAAACAGTTTTGCAGTGTTTAAATGCCAAATGTTGGGCAACGGTCAGATTTTCCAACAAGCCACAGCTGTGTGGCTTTCCGCCTTTAAAAAAATATACCGTATTTTTTGGAGTATAAGACGTACCTTCCCCAGCCCCCCCTAAAAGGAGGTGAAAATTTAGGTGCTTCTTATACACCAAACGTAGCCCAGCCCACTACTGGGCCCCACCCTTTGGCCTCTGCCTCCCAGCAGTTTACCTCCTTGTAGCAAGCAGCAAGAAGAAACAGCTCTTTTCAGCTTTAGCACAGCATAATTAGCACAAGCTGATTGTCCGTTGGATCAGCCTCCCAACTCTCAGCTGTTTCAGGCTGCAGGGATGGCCATGGCCTATTGCTGTGCAGACCTCTGCTGCTTGCTGCAAGGAGGTAAATTGCTGGGAGGCAGATTTTTTTTTCCTTGCACTAATCAAGCTAGACTGAAAACGAAAGTGAAAGTAAAGTAGGCTGTTTGCTGCAACGAGGCAAAATTGCTGGGAGGCAGAGGCAGGTTTTTTTTTTTTCTTGTTTTCCTCATCACAAAAGATAGATGCGTCTTATACTCTGAAAAATACGGTATATGAAAACATGAGAAGAAAAAGGGGAAGTCAGCCATACCTTCATTACAAGGGTCCCCAGCCCATCCCAGTCGAGATGCACATTCTCCTTATAACTGAGGTGAACAGCTGGCAGCACCGTAGGCTGGATGTGGAGAGCATCTGGAAGAAACAAGGGCACGGTGTAAGGGATCGCCTTAGCAAGCATCAGCAATTCAGCATAAATTGCCCTTTCAGACAACAATCCCTTGTGCCCCTTCTATGAAAAAGCAGCCAGGACTGATCCACTGGCATGACCTCATTTGATCACTGGAAGCTCATCTTTCCAACAAAAAGGAGGAGAAAAACTGTGATTGGAAGCCTCCTAAGAAACCAGCAAGGTTCTGCACACTTGTGTAGAGCAGAACAGAGGTTTCCCCAGGAGTATCCCCTTCGCCATTCCTACATTCAGGAGGAAAAAAAGAGGAAACTCAGTTTGGGAGCTCCTTCTGTAAGAATAAGCAGGGTTTTTCTTCTTCGCCTATTTCAATCAACTGTAATTGTTAAGGTCCCTTCCTCAACTCTCTTTAACCAACCAGGCAAAATCAGCCTCTGTAGATCATCCCAGCAGAAATTAATCGAGCCAACTGATGCTGCTCCTCCCTTTTTAAAGAAGCGAAGACGATCCTCTAGAAACTTTCTCTTTCCAAGGGGCATAAAGTGAGTTAGGGGAGTATTAAACACTTCAGGCTTCAGAGCCAGAGGTGAAATGCTATCTGTTTGCTCCGGTTCCGGTAAAACAGTAGTGATATAAACTACCGGTTCGGGTGAAAAGGTAGTAAAAATGCTTCAAAAAAGTTTTTTAAAAAAAGGTTCCGACGATCGCGTGGCAGACCTGTGATCGTCAGAATCTTTTCTTTACTTTTTTAAAAGTATTTTTAAACTGCCTATTCGCCCGAACTGGTAGTAAGAAAAAATGCTTTAAAAAAGTTTTTTTAAAAAAAAGGTTCCGATGATCGCGCGGCACAGCTGTGATCGTCAGAATCGTTTTTTTACTTTTTAAAAAGCATTTTTAAGCTACCTATTCGCCCGAACCAGTAGTAAAAAAATACTTTAAAAAAGTTTTAAAAGTTGGCCACGCCCACCCAGTCACATGACCCCACCACCATGCCACGCCCACCAAGCCACGCCCACAGAACCGGTAGCAACAAATTTTACATTTCACCACTGCTTCAGAGACAGAGGTGGGCTGCTGCTGGTTCAGATCGGTTCGGGCGAACTGGTAGTTCCGACCATCAGCTGGCCTCACCCATCCGCCCTGGTACTATCCCGTCCTATATATCTCATTCTCTGACTTGCTGGCCCCGCCCACACAGACCAGCTGATTTCCGCGCCTCGCCCACTCTACTCACCGCAGCTGCCTGAGAAGGTGCGCCGGAGGCCACGCACATGAAATTGTGCGTGGCCCTAGTCCTTCTCTTCATTAAATTAGACATATATAACTAGACGGATATTTTTAAAGATGTGATAGCAGTGTTTCAATATCTCAGGGGTTGCCCCAAAGAAGAGGGGGTCAACCTGTTCGCCAAAGCACCAGAAGGCAGGACAAGAAACAATGGATGGAAACTAATCAAGGAGAGAAACAACCTAGAATTAAGGAGAAATTTCCTGACAGTAAGAACAATTAATCAGTGGAACAACTTGGCTCCAGAAGTTGTGGGAGCTTCATCACTGGAGGCTCTTAAGAAAGACTGGACAGTTACTTGTCTGAAATGGTATACGGCAATGATGGCTGACTTTTTTCTCATCATGTGCCAAAAGTGCACACGTACCCCCCCCGCTCCCCCTGCCCCTCAGGCATGCGCACACAACCCCCCACATGACCACTGCCCACCACGCATGCATGCGTAACCCCCCAGCCCCATATTTGGCTTAGCAGGCCTCCCTGCAGCCTTCTGGCCCCAAAAATCACCTATTGGGGTGGGGGGCAGGCCGCACCTCTCCGCTCTCCATTTTTGGCCTACCAGGCCCCTCTGCAGCCTCCTGGGCCCAAAAATGGGCCATGGGGGGGTCACACACTCCCATGCTCCGCCCCCACCTCCCATGCATTTCATAAATCAGCTGGCCATCGGGAGGCGCATGCACATGTGCAGTGGAGCTGAGCTGGGCAGCGGCTCACGTGCCCACAGAGAAAGTTCTGCGTGCCAGCTGTGGCACGCGTGCCATACATTCGCCATCACGGCAAACCTATGGCACACGTGCCAAAAATGGCACACATAGCCATATCAGTGGGCATGCGAGCTCACCTCAGAAGTAGGGAAACAGGCTGTTTCCTGCCTCCAGAGGGCCTCAGGGGTGGTGGGGAAGGCCCGTTTTTTGCTGTTCCCAGGCTCTAGAGACTTTCTAGGAACCTGGGGAAGGCAAAAATGGCCTTCCCGACACCCACAGAGGGGAGGCCCTCTGAAGGTCAAAAACAGCCCATTTGCCAACTTCCAATGGGACCAGAAGGCCCGTTTTTTGCTGTCCCCAGCTTCCAGAGCCTTTCTAGGAGTCTGGGGAGGGTGAAAACGGCCTTCTCAATCCCCCCGGAGGCCCTCTGGGGGCCAGAAATGGCCCATTTGCCAACTTCCGGTGGGCGCATAGAATTATGGGTGTGGGCACATGTGCAGACGATCCCCCCAACCCCATCCTGGCTTGTAACTTTGCTCTAATTCAAAGAAAAGTTCCCCCCAGCAAAGCACAGGATAGTTTGCACATGATCCCTAGCAGCAACTCGTGATGGTTAAATCAGTTTGAAATTGAAGCAATCTACGGAAAGACACCTCAAGCTCTTAAGAGAGCCATGTTACGTCAAAACACACACGCCGTTCTTTTGTAATCTTCCCTTCCCTTCTGGTAAGGAAATGTAGGTTGTTGACTGTTGACTAAATGCCTTACTCACAGCTCCCTTCCAGTTAAATAACAAAGGAACCAGCGGGGGTGTGCTTGTGTGCATTTTTTGATATCTGAATTTCCCCAGAAGCAGCAGCTGGAAAGTAAGGAAAACATTTAGGCTGCCCTTCCAGGACAGAATATAACCTAATTTAAATTGCAGCTGAAAGTAGAGTAGAGTAGAGAAGAGAAGAGAAGAGAAGAGAAGAGAAGAGAAGAGAAGAGAAGAGAAGAGAAGAGAAGAGATGAAAATATGGAATGGAATGGAATGGAATGGAATGGAATAGAATAGAATAGAATAGAATAGAATAGAATAGAATAGAATAGAATAGAATAGAATAGAATAGAAAATATGGAATGGAATGGAATGGAATGGAATGGAATGGAATGGAATGGAATGGAATAGAATAGAATAGAATAGAATAGAATAGAATAGAATAGAATAGAATAGAATAGAATAGAATAGAATAGAATAGAAAATATGGAATGGAATGGAATGGAATGGAATGGAATGGAATGGAATGGAATAGAATAGAATAGAATAGAATAGAATAGAATAGAATAGAATAGAATAGAATAGAATAGAATAGAATAGAATAGAATAGAATAGAATAGAATAGAATAGAATAGAATAGGAAGAGACTTTATAAGACATATAGTCCAACCTCCTGGACTGTACCAGAAGATCAGCTGGCTGGCGGGAGGCATGCGTGCATGCACGGCAGAGCTGAATTGGAGTGACGGCTCCTGTGACATTAGAGAGGGCACTATGTGCCACCTCTGGCACGTGTGCCATAGGCTCTCCATCACAGCCCTATACCATTTCAGTCTCTTTTTGAAAACTTCCAGGGATCAAGCACTCACAACTTATGAAGGCAACTTCTGTTCCATTGGTTGATTGTTTCTCACTGTCAAAAAAAAAATTCTCCTTATTTCTAGGTTGAATCTCTCCTTGATTAGTTTCCATCCATTGTTCCTTGTCTGGCCACATAATCCATAGTTCTTCACGGCACTTGGTGGCGATTGGAATGTGATTTTCAAATGCTCGAGGCAAATGACCGGTTTTCTTAAAAGCTATACTTTAGGTAAAAGGTAAAGGTTCCCCTCGCACATATGTGCTAGTCATTCCCGTCTCTAGGGGGCGGTGCTCATCTCTGTTTCAAAGCCGAAACTATGGATTATGTGTCCGAAGACATCTCCATGGTCATGTGGCCGGCATGACTCAACACCAAAGGCGCACGGAACGCTGTTACCTTCCCACCAAAGGTGGTCCCTATTTTCCTACTTGCATTTTTTACGTGCTTTCGAACTGCTCGGTTGGCAGAAGCTGGGACAAGTAACGGGAGCTCACCCCATTACGCGGCCCTAGGGATTCGAACCGCTGAACTGCCGACCTTTCGATCGACAAGCTCAGCAACTTAGCCACTGAGCCACTGCGTCCCTGTGACTATTTTTTATGGAGGTCCAATTTCCCCTGTTTTTGCTGTCGCCCTGCCTCTCTTAAACACTAAACCTTTTTCCCTAAGCCAAAGACGCTTCCATTTCACTTTCTGCTGTAGGTTTCCAGTTGTGCCAGAGATCCTGATGGACAAAGATAAGGGAACAGACTAGCTAGCCCATCCCCCAATGCAAAATTTAAAGTCTCCAAAGATGCCGAAAACCTCCTGAGCTTTCTTCTCCCATTGAGCATTGAAGAACAGGGCTTCAAAATAAGCTCGCAGAGCAGGGATATCCAACCTGGGCCACTTTAAGACTTGTGGACTTCAACTCCCAGAATTCCTCAGCCATTATTTTCCATCAACTCCATCCCACCTCTTCTCTAAACATGAACCTCGCTATCTTGAAAGCAAAGCTTTCCCTATTGTCCACTTTGAATGAATAAATAAATAATGCATCTCATTACAGGTAGTCCAAGGGGGTTCGCTGCTGGGGGTTCGCAGGGGTTCGGGAGAACCTCTAGCTAAGATTCTGTGCTGTTTGGAGAACCCTCAAATCCCACTCCTGCTGGCCCCTCCCACCCCACCCTGGAGTCCCCATGTGGCCCGTTTTGGATGCAGGTAAGTGCAGGGCATGTGTGGAGGTTCAGGGAGGGTGAAAAGCAGGCCTACCGGAAGTTCAGGAAGGCTGGAAATGGGCCATTTCTGGCCTCCGGAGCCTGGGGAGGCTGTTTTCGCTCTCCTGGAGGCTCAAAGAAAGCCTCCGGAGCCTGGGGAGCCTGTTTTCCCTCTCCTGGAGGCTCAAAGAAAGCCTCTGGAGCCCGGGGAGGCTGTTTTCGCTCTCCTGGAGGCTCAAAGAAAGCCTCCGGAGCCTGGGGAGCCTGTTTTCGCTCTTCTGGAGGCTCAAAGAAAGCCTCTGGAGCCTGGGGAGCCTGTTTTCCCTCTCCTGGAGGCTCAAAGAAAGCCTCTGGAGCCTGGGGTGGCTGTTTTCGCTCTCCTGGAGGCTCAAAGAAAGCCTCCGGAGCCTGGGGAGGCTGTTTTTGCTCTCCTGGAGGCTCAAAGAAAGCCTCCGGAGCCTGGGGAGGCTGTTTTCGCTCTCCTGGAGGCTCAAAGAAAGCCTCCGGAGCCTGGGGAGGCTGTTTTTGCTCTCCTGGAGGCTCAAAGAAAGCCTCTGGAGCCTGGGGAGGCTGTTTTCGCTCTCCTGGAGGCTCAAAGAAAGCCTCTGGAGCCTGGGGAGGCTGTTTTCGCTCTCCAAGAGGCTCAAAGAAAGCCTCTGAAGCCTGGGGAGGCTGTTTTTGCTCTCCTGGAGGCTCAAAGAAAGCCTCCGAAGCCTGGGGAGGGAAAACACACACACATACACACCATGGTGCAGGAGGCCGACTAAGCCATGCCCCCATGGCCACGCCCACCTTCAATGTATGACCACAACTGAGATGAGAATTTCTGTTTTTTAAGCAAGGAGGCTGCTAAATGAGCCATGCCCAATTTTGTGATTTTATTTGCCACAGTTGTTAAGAGAACCATCGGGGGTTCTTAAATGAATTACACGATCCTTAAGCAAATCTGGTTTCCCCCATGGACACTCCTTGTTGGGAGGTCACAATTGATGATCACATGTCCCGGGATATTGAAACTGGTCATCATAAAAGGGCCATCGTTCCCCAGCTCTGCTGTAAGCAAACTTGAGCTGGAGGTTCTTCCTCCTGGAAATGCAGAAGATGACATTAACAAGAAGACAACGTACTTTGTATGAAGGGAATCTGAATGTCCTGCCCGTTCACAGACACACCACCGCCATGTTTCAATTTAATAGTGAGGTTCTCATCCTGGAGTTGCATGGAGACTGAGCGGGTACACACAGCATCACGATCATCGGCACACTAGGGAGATATCAAAAAGAAAATTTCAGCTTAGTTATGTCTTCATTAGATCAGTCACAAGAGGAGAGGAGAGGAGAGGAGAGGAGAGGAGAGGAGAGGAGAGGAGAGGAGAGGAGAGGAGAGGAGAGGAGAGGAGAGGAGAGGAGAGGAGAGGAGAGGAGAGGAGGAATGGAATGGAATGGAATGGAATGGAATGGAATGGAATGGAATGGAATGGAATGGGAGTAGAGTAGAGTAGAGTAGAGTAGAGTAGAGTAGAGTAGAGTAGAGTAGAGTAGAGTAGAGTAGAGTAGAGTGGAGTAGAGTAGAGTTAGAGATAAGTTAGAGTAGAGTAGAATACGGTAGGGTAGGGTAGAGTAGAGTAGAGCAGTGCAGTGCAGAGTAGGAATGGAATGGAACAGAATGGAATGGGAGTAGAGTAGGGTAGGGTAGGGTAGGGTAGGGTAGGGTAGGGTAGGGTAGGGTAGAGTAGAATAGGAATGGAATGGAATGGAATGGAATGGAATGGAATGGAATGGGAGTAGAGTAGAGTAGAGTAGAGTAGAGTAGAGTAGAGTAGAGTAGAGTAGAGTAGAGTAGAGTAGAGTAGAGTAGAGTAGAGTAAAGTAGAGTAGAGTAGAGATAAGGTAGAGTAGAGTAAGGCACGTTACGGTACAGTACGGTAGGGTAGAGTAGAGTAGAGCAGAGCAAAGTAGGAATGGAATGGAATGGGAGTAGAGTAGAGTAGAGTAGAGGTAGAGGTAGAGGTAGAGGTAGAGGTAGAGGTAGAGGTAGAGGTAGAGGTAGAGGTAGAGGTAGAGGTAGAGGTAGAGGTAGAAGTAGAAGTAGAAGTAGAAGTAGAAGTAGAAGTAGAAGTAGAAGTAGAAGTAGAGCACAATAGTTTTTTATTGGCTAAGTGTGATTGGACACACAAGGAAATTGTCTCCGGTGCTTAAGCTCTCAGTGTACATACAAACAACAAAGTGATAGGTCATAAACTGTAGTTATAATCATAAGATACCAATAGCAGAAGATAGTGGGAAAGATAAGAAGATGAAGAAAGATGAGAAATGAGAAGTTGAGAAAGATGGGGAAAATACGCGGCACTAGGGATTCGAACCGCTGAACTGCCGACCTTTCGATCGACAAGCTCAGCGTCTTAGCCACTGAGCCACCGCGTCCCTTCAATGTAATTAGTCAACCTGAATTTTAATTGATCCTCTTATTTTGAATTTTAAGTTTTGCTGGGAGCCTTGACAACGTGGGCACGGTGAGGGGGAGGAATGTGGAAAGATGAAGCATCAATTGAATGAATAAAAGTGTAACACACTCTTAAATGACATCGTTCATTTGCAGACGGGAATAGGCAGCATTCCCAACAGGATGTTTTCCAGATGTTTATCTCTATTGTCGCACTGGATGATTAGTTCTCTTAGCTGCTGTCTGAACTGTTAAGACATCCAGGAGCTACCAGACTGGTAACGATACAACGCGCCTTGTGGCTAAGCTCATTTTCCAAAAGTTGTGATGCTTTTTAACCACCTACTGTACTTATCCTGCTCTTAACTTTGTTTCACGATAGAGCAAAAGAGCTGGGCTGCTGCTAAGGGAAATTAATCTTAATCAATTGGTGGAACAGCTTGTCTCCAGAAGTTGTGGGTGGAGGTTTTTAAGAAGAGATTGAACTTGTCTGAAGTGGTAAGTTGCCCCTGGTTCGGACTGCTTCACAAGAACCAATAGTAAAACCGGCAGGAGGCTCCGCCCACTGACCTGGATGTCATCATAGGTGATCTGCGCATGCACAGAAGAATGTGCACATTCCCGATGCGAACCGGTAGTAAAGGTAAGCAGAACCCACTCCTGGTTTCCTGCATGAGTAGCTGGTTGGATTAAAAGATCTCCAATGTCCGTTCCAACTCATTTATTCTATTAACCTCAATGCTATCATGCTTGCTCAGCAACCTTCAGTGCATAATGTATTTCCTTAAGCAGTTCGTAGGCAGCAATTCACCACTGCTTTCCTATTTGAAATTTATTGCTGTGAGCCGTAAAAAACATTGCGCTTTCTGAGACTTTCATTGCTGCTTTCTCACGCTCCCTGATTCTACAAACAGGATTTTCTGTTCCCAGAAGTTCTGAATCCGTTTCTGAAAGAGGACGGTATTTCCCTTTCGGTGGGCCTCTTCCCAAAGAAGCAACAGAAGAATTGTGGGTTGCGGGTTCTCCTTCCTTCCTGATTCTGTACATCAGCAAGCGTGCAAAACAGTTTTATCCTGACGCCACACTCCTACCGCGAGACAAGATTTTGACACATTGTCAGGTCTGCCGACTTCGGCTTGGTGACTTGCTGGCATCCTGCCATCAAAGGGGAGGATGAGGAGGGGGAACATGGGGGATGAACAAATGGGCAATCGTATGTGCATGGGTATGTGATGGGGAAATTGGGGAGGGGGGAATGACAGCTTGACGAAGAGCAAGAGAGCGCGGGACCAGTTTGTGCCAGCACCCAAGCCCATGCACCCTGAGAAAGAACTACACATCTCAGTGTTCTCAAAACATCTAGAAAGACTCTTATTGGCTGAAGACGGAGTGGTCATGGAGGGAGGGCTGGGATGTGGGGAAACTTTCTGTATCCTTTGAGCGTGGGAAATTTAATCCTTGCCCGACTCTACTGCAACCAACATCTTTTAGTAAAAGAACCTATCGCTTCAACCAAATGGAGTCGAGGGTCTTTCTTTCCTAAGAGATCAGACTGGGGCAGGTCTGACACATATATTCCATGTTTACTGCCCAATGAAAGCCATACTTTACGTGGGACTAGGACACAAATGAAATGCTGTTTTGATTTAAAGAAAGCATACACGTAGCTTCCTGAAATACTCTTAAAATGAGGATCTTCAAATATTTAATAGGTTTTTTTGATATAATATAATTATTAAATAACAATATTTAATAATTTAATGTGTCTTCTTGACTTAGACCTTACAATGAGCTGTAACTTTGGGAAGGGTTAGGGGTGGGGATTGGGGGGAGTGTATGAAGATATGAGATTTATTCTGTGGGGTCCTTGGTAATGTCTGAACTTGGTTGTTTTCTCAAAGACGTTTCATTACCAAACTAGGTTGCATCTTCAATGCCAGCCCTGAGTTACAAATATTCTCTTCTATCAGAGATCTATTCTCTGGTACCCACATTTTTTCCACCATCTTTTTCTCTTTCAACAAAGATTTTCTTACTTGGACGGTCTCGATGAAGACAGAAAAGGAGTTCCCCTCACAATCTCCAGCAAACAAGTAATGGCAGACTCCGCTGAAAGTGAAATGTTTGTTGTCAAAGCTTTTGAAATGGGATTGGCCGGAGACGGAGCACTCTCCTGGTAAAAGAAAAATGCAAAGGCTGACTTGCAAATGTACTGCAGATCACAATTTTCCATTAGACTAAATTCTCTGCTTTGAGTGAAATAATAATAATAATATTTTTTAAAAAAATGTGTTCTAGATTTCCAATAAACGAGTTGTTGATTTGTTTGCGGTTAAAGTCTGAAGCTTTTTTGAATTTCAATGACATGATCAGAAAACTCACTGGCCTAGCTTTTTTTTTTCTTTTTCCCCTCACACAAAATTGGTTCATGAAACACATCTTTAGCCGTGGTGGAATTCAAATTCTTTTATTACCGGTTCTGTGGGCATGCCTTGGTGGGTGTGGCTTGGTGGGCATGGCAGAAATACTGCAAAATCTCCATGCACCGGGAAGCTTCCAGTTATCAGCACGCACATGCGTGAGAGCCAGCTGGTTTTGACATGTGCAGGCATGCCAGAAAGCGGAATTCCGAGCAGGTGACAGCACCCATGTGCACACTGGAAACTGGAAGTTCTCTTCTGGTTACGGGGCTCATGCGTGTGCGCGCTGGGGAGCTGCTCTACCAGTTTATGATGCTCCCCCGAATGCGCGAGCTCCTGTTTCAGCCCTTGGTGCCGAAAAGGTTCGGCAACACTGCTCTACGGTCTCCCAAACGTGCTTTTTTCAAAATTCAGTTGGACTGTGTCATTTTTCTTGGAAGACGTTTTGCTTCTCATCCAAGAGGAAGCTTATGTAGAAATTTTTAGTATTGACAGGGGGTAGAATAGTTGGGGGGAATTGTATGATATGATATGATTTGGATTTCACCTTTTAATATTTGGGGAGTTAAAAATGAATTGTAATTTTAAGGTTATAAGGGAAGTCGGGGGTGGGGAGGGATGGGTCAGGGAGGGTTAGGGAGGGGAAGGGGGGGAAGGGGGAAAATTTTGTATTTGTAAAACTTTTTCAATTAAAAAAAAAAGAGAGAAGCAAAGGAAAAACAAAAAAGTCCAGTTGCTTCTTGAAAAAAAGCACCTTTGGGACAATAATAATAATAATAATAATAATTATTATTATTATTATTATTATTATTATTATTATTATTATTATTATTTCAATTTATATGCCGCCCTTCTCCAGAGACTCAGGGCGGCTTACAATGTGTTAAGCAATAGCCTTCGTACTTTTGTATATACCTACTTAGTAGGGGTTTCGGCACCCCAAGAGGTGTTCTTTTTTAAACAAAGTCAGCTTATTGCCCCCACAATCCGGGTCCTCATTTTACCTACCTCGGAAGGAGGGAAGGCTGAGTTAACCTTGATCCTGGTGAGATTCGAACTTGCAGTAATTGCAGGTAGCTGGTGCTAGTTAACAGCACTTTAGCCTGTTGCACCACCAAGCCCTGGATAACCTGAGAATCTCCCTAGACATAAGTCTAGGGAGAAATGTAATATTTGTTTACTACCGGTTTCCTGGGCGTGGCTTGGTGTGGGGGGGAGTAATGTGACTGGGTGGGCGTGGCCAATTTTTTTTTAACTTTTAAAAGCATTTTTTCTGAAGAGGTTGTAAAAAAATGCTTTTAAAAGCCTCTGACGATCCCAGCTGAGTTGCCTGATCGTCAGAGGCTTTTATTTTCATTTAAAAGGGGTTTGTTTTTGTTTTTTTGCTTTTAAAAGGAAAAAAAAGCCTCTGACGAATCAGGCAACTCAGCTGGGATCGTCAGAGGCTTTTAAAAGCATTTTTGTTTACAACCTCTTCAGCCGAAAAAATGCTTTTAAAAGTTAAAAAAAGGGGGGGAAAGTTGGCCACGCCCACCCAGTCACATTACTCCCCCCACACCAAGCCATAAATAAACTGAAAGAATTTTCAGAGAATCTAGTAACGTCTTGCTAAGGGGTCACAAATGACATTTCGTGAAACAGTTTCTTTCACCTTTACTTCAATTCACGAGAGCTTTTGGCTGCCTTCCAAGTAGGTTTGAATTCTTTGGGGTTAGCTTTTAATTAGTGTTCTTTCTTTGTTCAGTCTGACCCTTCCCACTTCAAGGTTTCTTAGCTGCTATTGACAAATGTGTTTGAGCAAGGAGATTAAGCAAATGTTTTTTTTTACTCCACATTGGAACTGTTCGTTCTAGTCATTATTTGGATTGCTTTCATTGTTGTAAATTTGTGGGCTGCCCAGAATCGGGAGATAGGGAGTGGTATAAATTGAGCAAATAAATAAATAAATATCACCTTTGCTTCATTTTTTTTTTAGCTTAAAAGATCCTCAAATTCTCACCGCTGTCTGTTTCTAAACAACAGTTTAGAAACAGCGTAAAGTTTCTAAATCACTTTATGACAGCATAAAGTGATTATACACCAAAGCAGTGGTGCTATTCAGCCGGTTCGGACCGGTTCAAGCGAATTGGTAGCGGTGACTGTGAATGCCCCCCCCCCCGCCCTATCCATCTGCCCTGGAGTAATAAGGTCCTATTTAGCCACATTTTCGAGGCTGGATGTATGCGCAGAAGGCGTGCACGGGATGAATCAGTGGTAATAAAATGTGCAACCCATCTCTGTACCAAAGTCTCAAATTCCCAAATCAAATCGTCTACATTCTTTGTTTTTCAATTCTCACATAGGAAAGTTCCTCCAGATCAAGGTTTCCCAACCTTGGGATTTTCCAAAAATGTGGACTTCAACTCTCAGAATACCACAGCAAGCCTAACCATTGATGAGCATTCTGGGAGTTGAAGTCCACATCGGAGATGAAATCCAAATTTTTTCCCTACTGGTTCTCTGGGTGTAGCTTGGTGGGCGTGGCAGGGGAAGGATATTGCAAAATCTCCATTCCCTCCCCACTCTGGGGCCAGCCAGTGGTGGTATCTGCCGGTTCTCTGAACTACTCAAAATTTCCGCTACCGGTTCTCCAGAACCTGTTACAACCTGCTGGATTTCACCCCTGGTCTACACACCTGGAAACTGGGAAACACTGCTCCAGATATTCTGACAATATATAGTATCAATGTTAAAAGAAGAGTTATGTTAAAAGAAATGTTAAAAGAAAGAAAAACAGTTAGAAGCAATTAGAAGACACCTTGGGGGTCTTCTAATCCAACCCCCTATACCAGTGATGGCTAACCTTTTTGCCATCACGTGCCGGGAGCAGGGGGCGGAGCGGTTAGCCCACACTCATAATTCTATGTGTCCTGCCCCGTGCATGCACGTGACCCCCCTCACCCCCCTGCTCCTGGCACGGAGTCTTGTTTTTTGCTCTTCCCAGCCTCCAGAGCCTTTCTAGGAGTCTTGGGAGGGCAAAAGTGGCATTCTCCACCCCCACTGGAAGCCAGAAATGGGCTGTTTGCCAACTTCCGGTGGGACCAGAAAGACTGTTTTTTGCTCTCCCAGCCTTCAGGAGCTGAACTCGCCTGCCCACCAATATGGCTATGCATGCCACCTGAGGTATGCGGGCCATAGGTTCATCATCACAGCTCTATACTATTCCAGACAAGTGCTGGAATAGTATATGGAGGGAGGGAGAAAGAGAGAGAGAGAGGGAGGGAGGGAGGGAGGGAGGGAGGGAGAGAGAGAGAGAGAGAGAGAGGGAGGGAGGGAGGGAGGGAGAGAGAGAGAGAGAGAGAAAGAAAGAAAGAAAGAAAGAAAGAAAGAAAGAAAGAAAGAAAGAAAGAAAGAAAGAAAGAAAGAAAGAAAGAAAGAAAGAAAGACACTACTGCAGTTCACTTGAGTTTCTCATGATTTAGATCCAACAAGTTTGCTTCATGAATAAAATCACCCAAAAGCGATCCCCAAAATACTCTGGTGATGCTAAACTGTATCTCTTGAAGAGTTTTAACAGAACAACAGGGTTGGAAGTGAGTCTGGAGGTCTTCTTGTCCCTGCTGAGGCAGGAGACCTTGTACCTTTTCAGACAAACAGCTGTCCTGTCCCTTCCTTAAAATCTTCAGTGATGGAAAACCTACAAAAACTTCCGAAAGCAAGCCATTTCACTGGCTGATTAAGATTAGGTTCATTTTATGGCTCTAATCGTCTGTGGTTCCTTCAAAAAGGAGTGCCCGGAAATCAGACCCAATGTTCCTAAAGTAATGTGTATTTCGGACGAAAGGATCAAACCCAGAAGGAATGGATGGCGAGACAATACTCTTAGGAGCCTTTCAGCCTTTCACAGAATGTTCAGCTTTTGCTTCAAAGGCAGCCATTAATTTCGCCGCAAACAATTCTGGCAGATGATATGGGGTGGGGTGGGGTGGAGGATAGGGAACGAGTGCCCCTTTTTTTTTTAAATTTAGTTGGCCGTGTTTTCTTCCAGTTTCTGTTCATGTGATTCACTGAAAACATCTATTGACTCTTTGAAGTGAAGCCTTTTTAAATTCTGGAAAGAAACTGGGAGAATTCTCACCCTTCTGCCAAACAAAATCCTTTCTGCTTTTGGTGTGTGTGTGTATGTGTGTGCAGACTTGGGATTCAGCCGGTTCGGGAGAACCAGTAGTTATGACCTGCAGGTGGGGCCGCTCCCTCTCACTCGCCCTGGCGCAATCCCATCCTATATCACTGTGTTTTTGTCATCGTACATATGTGTGGATGGCACGTGTGAGCGAATTGCATGTTGTTTGACATCACACGCATGTGTGGATGGCATGCGCACGCATTTCCAGTGCTGGGCAAACCGGTTGCTACATTATATGAAGCCCACCTCTGTGTATGTGTGTGTGTTTCTGTGTCTGTGTCTTTGCTTGTGTTCACTGTGCCACAATTCCTCTGGGGTAGCAATTCCGTATTTGCTGCCTGATAGGAAAGGGATATTCCCCATCCGTGTCTGTGGGTTGAATGGAAATTAGAAGAGGCCTCTTTGAGAGGAAGAGAAGCTATGAGTTCATTTCTCCTTTTGAGGTTGCTATCAAACCAGGAATCTATGTTAGTAGCAGTTCTGGGCTAAGAATTGTCTTTCTTAATACCAGTCAATCGCCGGGAACATGAAATTCCTCCGTGATTGATTTTGGATGTAACAGAAGATCTCCTGGCCAGATTTCATGCTTGAGAGAAATGTTGGTGGAGAAGAAAGTAGCACATTCTTGTTCTACCTCATAGATTGGGCTAGAAGACCTGTGATTTCCGCTACCAGTTCGGGCAAAGCTGTCTGAACCGGCTGAATACACACTATTGAAAACACGCTGGTGCATAAGCACACCAGTGTGCCTACCGTTCCTGTCCTAATGTGTCCTCTATTTGTATCTATTTTATGTATCCAATCCATGCTTATACTTAGATATATATTACCTAATACGTTCTTGACAAATAAAATAAATAAAAATAATAAATAAAATACCACCTCTGGCAGAACCGGTGATCTCTGTTTTCTCTTTCTGTATCTGGGCCCTGAACCCCCAACAAAAATGGTTAAGAAATGAACTGGGGACCGATGCTGGACTGGGATTTGAAAGAAGTGTAGAAGAAGAAAAAAAAAACTTAAGTGAAACCCAACAAAGCTAAGAGTTGTGGTGGCACAGTCATTAGAATGCAAGTCCTACAGGCTACTTCTGCCTGCAGTTCGGCAGTTCGAATCTCACCAGGCTCAAGGTTGACTCGGCCTTCCGTCCTTCTGAGGTTGGTAAAATGAGGGCCCCAGATTGTTGGGAGCAATAGGCCGACTCTGTAAACTGCTTAGAGAGGGCTGTCCTAGCACTGTGAAGCGGTATATAAGTCTAAGTGCTATTGCTATTCCTTCTTTCCTCCCTCCCTCCCTTCTTCCCTTTCTCATTCCCATTCCCGGTGGCCCAGTGGTTAGAATGCAGTATCGCAGGCTGACTCTGCCCACAGCCTAGAGTTCAATTCTGACCGGCTCAAGGTTAATTCAGCCTTCCATCCTTCTGACGTCAGTAAAATGAGGACCCAGATTGTTGGGGGGCAATAGGCTGACTCTGTAAACCGCTTAGAGAGGGCTGTCAAGCACTGTGAAGCGGTATATAAGTCTAAGTGCTATTGCTATTCCTCCCTCCCTCCCTCCCTCCCTTCCTTCCTTCCTTCTTCCCTTTCTTATTCCCATTCCCAGTGGTTAGAATGCAGTATTGCAGGCTGACTCTGCCCACAGCCTAGAGTTCAGTTCTGACCAGCTCAAGGTTGACTCAGCCTTCCATCCTTCTGAGGTTGGTAACATGAGGACCCAGATTGTTGGAGGGGCAATAGGCTGACTTATAGGCTTAGAGAGAGGTTTAGAGAGAGCTTTCAAGCACTGTGAAGCGGTATATAAGTCTAAGTGCTATTGCTATTCCTTCCTCCCTCCCTCCTTCCCTCCCTTCCTTCTTCCCTTTCTCATTCCCATTCCCGATGGTGCAGTGGTTAGAATGCAGTATCGCAGGCTGACTCTGCCCACAGCCTAGAGTTCAATTCTGAACTCTAGGCTGAGTCAGCTCAAGGTTGACTCAGCCTTCCATCCTTCCGAGGTTGGTAAAATGAGGACCCAGATTGTTGGGGGGGGCAATAGGCTGACTCTGTAAACCGCTTCGAGAGGGCTTTCAAGCACTGTGAAGCGGTATATAAGTCTAAGTGCTATTGCTATTGCCATCTTGTCTATGAAAACAGGAGAAAAACAAAGGACTCCTGGCAGGATTCTGAATGCATCCTCCATATATATAATAGAAATAAACAACAATTCACTCACTGAATGTTCCAGAACTGACATACCTGGACAGGGTTGATTGTTGCAGACCCACGCACCATGCCTGCAAATACTAGGAAATAAAACATTTCTCGGTTAGGAATAAGGATACAGCGAATCACGTTCCTTACTCTAAAACTTACATATGTATTAACAGGTCTCAATTGCTGGTAGTCCTTGACTTAACAACGGTTCATGCAGTGACCATTCAAAGCTACAACGGCACTGAAAAAAAGAGACTTAGGACCGTTTTTCACACTTACGACCTTTTCAGCATCCCCACGGGCACGAGATTTACATTCAAGAGGTTTGGAAACGGGTTCATCTTTATGACGATCACAATGTCCCGGGGTCAGGTAATTGACTTTTGTGACCTTCTGACCATCACAGTCAATGGAGAAACCAGATTCACTTAATAACCATGTTACGGATTTAACAAGTGCAGTGATTGAAGTTTTGGCTAGGCATAGAGTCAGAGAGTCGTTGGCGTGTACTACCTCTTGTCATCCTGACTGCAACGGTTTCTTCCAGTGGAGAAATGTAAAATTTGTTACTATCGGTTCTGTGGGCGTGGCTTGGGGGGGGAATATGACTGAGTGGCATGGCCAACTATTATTTTTACTTTTAAAACCATTTTTTCTCCAACCTTTGGCTGAAGAGGTTGTAAAAAAAATGCTTTTAAAGCTTCTGTCGATCCCAGCTGACTTGCCTGATCAGCAGAGGCTTTCTTTTTTAAGCCTGACGATCCCAGCTGACTTGCCTGATCAGCAGAGGCTTTTTTTCCCCTTTAAGGACATTTTTTCTATAAACTCTACGGCCGAAGAGGGTGTAGAAAAAATGCTTTTAAATGCCTCGGATGATCCCAGCTGAGCCGCACGATCATCAGAGGCATTTTTTTTTACTTTTAAAAGCATTTTTTCAGCCAAAGAGGTTGTAGAAAAAATGCTTTTAAAAATAAAATTTAAAAAAGCCTCTGATGATTGCATGGCTCAGCTGGGCAATGTGGAGGGATGGGGGTGGGCAGGGATTTTTGCTACCAGTTCTCCAAACCACTCGCCTCATTCTTCTAGGAGCGGGGTGGATGCTAACTTTCTACAATACAATAAGCCTACTGTTGGTCTTTGCATTTCAGTGCTTTAAGTTTCAGAGATCAAAAAGATGGTTTGGTTTTGGCCTCGTTCTCTTTCCCAGGAAAGAATATTGACACGCTTATGAAGGAGGCCACTTTCCTGATCCCTGTAAACTGCTCTAAGCTTAGCATTGGTCTCACTGTCTGCTCCAGCGTTTGTACAGAATAGAATAGAGGGGTTGGGAAAGGGCCTCTCAAAACCCAGCTACTAAAATGAAATTAAAAGTTGAACACGTTTAATTAACAACTTCTCCCTGTTGTTTATTTGCAGGGTATTGCATTACATTCAGCTCAGTGATGGAATTCAATTTTTTTTTTTGCTACTGGTTCTGTGGGCGTGGCTTGGTGGGCGTGGTGGGTGTTGGTGCGTGTTGCAGGGGAAGGGTACTGCAAAATCTCTATTCCCACCCCACTCCCGGGGGGAAGGATATTGCAAAATCTCCATTCCCTCCCCACTCAGGGGCCAGCCAAAGGTGGTATTTGCCAGTTCTCTGAACTACTTAAAATTTCTGCTACAGGTTCTCCAGAACCTGCTGAATAGCATCTCTGATTCAGCTGCATTGTATTCAATTGCATTGTGTTGCATTGCATTCGACTGCATTTGTGTTGCATTGCCTTAACCCTTGTATGTTTGGATTACACTCATTTCAATTATCTGCAGTTAAACAATCAGGGGGGGGGGACCCAATGTTTTCATCAGGAACTATTTAAGGAAGAAACCCCATCCCAATCAAGGTCCCAAGACTGTCAGGGTAAGCTACAATGGATAAACAGCCCTCTCTTCTTAGGTGCCACCTAACCGTGGCAGGAAAAACAACCAGGCTCAAAGAAGGCAATGATCCACAACAGACAAGAAACCCTGCCTTCCTAAATCATGGGCATTTCACATCACCAACTCAACAACCCCCACCCCCCTTATTCTCAATGCCTTGGCAAGCCACCATGGCTGTGATTCCTGCCAACCTTAAAAATGCAAGCGGACAAAGAGCTATTCATATCGCCCCGCCTTTCCCTCCAGCTGACCAATCGGATAGTCCAGAAACTCTCATCCAGCCCGCCTCCTCTCCTCACCCCTTCCCAGTTCTGCAGTAGGAAGACATTTCCCTCCCCTCTTGCAGCTCACAGCAAAGGGAAGTAATAGACTAGAAGCAACAGTCAGTCGTGTCCATGCGAGTCACGCAATGGGATGTCATATGTGGCACAGTGTCACTTGCAAAGGGGGTGAATGATGCCATTTGCATGACGACACCAGGACACGGGTGATGTCATTCCTGTTTACATGCAAGGCATTGCACACAATGTGTGTTTTCGTTGAAGGAAGAAAGAAAAGGTGAATTTTTCACTTGCGTAGTTTGAAAAAAGGGGATGAAATAGATCCTTGTTTCTCAACCTTGGTAATTCCAGATGTCTTCAACTTGCCAAGATTGAGACATAATGAAATAGATGAATGGACAGAAAGCTCTTCTCTCTTCTCTTTTCTTTCTTTCTTTCTTTCTTTCTTTCTTTCTTTCTTTCTTTCTTTCTTTCTTTCTTTCTCTCTTTCTCTCTTTCTCTCTTTCTCTCTTTCTCTCTTTCTCTCTTTCTCTCTCTCTCTCTCTCTCTCTCTTTCTTCCTTTCTTTCTTTCTTTCTTAATATATGTTTTATTGGTACATTTTTTTCTTTAAAAACATTAAAAAAATTCCATGCCTATTGGAACAGTGTGTTGTCTGGGGGTAAAACCCACTTATTCCATCTAGCTGGGCTAGCCTGATCCTATCCTCCGTTTTTAAATTTGAATTTAATTTTAAATTGGGTTGTTTTAATTTTCGGCCAAATGATATTTAATAGTTTTTAATTGTTTTTAATTTTTGTGTACTATGTTTTATTCTGGCTGTTCACCGCCCTGAGTCCGCAAGGAGAAGGGCGGTATATAAATTGAAAAAATAAAATAAATAAATAAATAAAATAATTAATTTTGAGTAAAAGTACAACAATAACCATAATCGTACTAGTAACCTTAATAAACATATCAATATTAATCACAAAATAATAAAACAATTAGTTTGTCCATCTTACAATACTTTTAATACAATTTTCTGTTATCTCTTTAAATTCCTACTTCTGTTAGTTAACCATTGATAAAATATATCCCATGTTAAAAAGTATTCCGTTACTTCCTTTTATGTTATCCGAAGTGTCAATCTATCCATCTCAGCACATTCTAATATTTTTTTTTCATTACACTTTCATCAGCCGGGACCTCTTTATTTTTCCATTGTTGTGCAAACACTATTCTTGCTGCCGTTACTACGTGCAAAATTAAATATATATTCCTTTTACTATACTGTTTTGGTAGTATCCCCAGCAGAAATATTTCTGGTTTCAAATCTATGTGTTGTTTTATCATTTTTTCTAAGCAAGTATATATTTTAGTCCTTTTTTTTTTTTTGCCTTTGGGCATGTCCACCACATATGATAATATGAACCTGGCATCTGATTACACTTCCAACATTTAGCTGATACGTTTTCAAACATCTTTGCTAGCCTCTCTCTTATTTCTGAAATTGTGGCATTCTGGTTCCATAGTGAGATACTTAAAGTGCCAGGTGGTTAAGAGCCGATCCAGAGTGCAGTCACTCTCCTTCCCCTGCACCATCTTGCCCAGAACATTGGGGCATCATATTGCCCAGGCACACTGAATTGGAAGGTCCCTGATTTGGTCTTGCCTTATGGTTTAGGGTCCTCTTCATATCCCATCCAAGGATCATGCTTACCATGAGTTGCAGTCCTGATAAACTGAAGAGCCAGGAGGGAATTTCTTGCCAGAATTTATGCAGGAGCAATTTCGGGCATCAACACAAACATCACCATCTAGGAGCTTTCCCTCTGGAAAAAAAGAAAGAAAGAAAGAAAGAGAGAGAGAGAGGGAGAGAGAGAGAGAGAGAGAGAGAGAGAAGGGAAGGAGGGAGGGACAGAGGAAGGAAAGATGGAAGGAAGGAAGAAGGAAGAGAGGGAGAGAAAGAAAGAAAGAAAGAAAGAAAGAAAGAAAGAAAGAAAGAAAGAAAGAAAGAAAGAAAGAAAGAAAGAAGAAGAAGGTGGGAGGGAAGGAGAGAAGGAGAGAGGAAGGAAGGAAGAAGGGAGGGAGGGAGGAAAGATGGAGGGAGGGAGGGAAGCAGGGAGAAAGAAAGAAAGAGAAAAAGGTGGGAGGGAGGGAGGGAGGAAGGAGGGAGGGAGGGAGGGAGGGAGAGAGAGAGAGAGAAAGAAAGAAAGAAAGAAAGAAAGAAAGAAAGAAAGAAAGAAAGAAAGAAAGAAAGAAAGAAAGAAAGAGGGAGGGAGGGAGGGAGGGAGGGAGGGGAGGGGAGGGGAGGGGAGGGGAGAAGAGAAGAGAAGAGAAGAGAAGAGAAGAGAAGAGAAGAGAAGAGAAGAGAAGAGAAGAGAAGAGAAGAAGGCGGGAGGAAGGAAGGAAGGAAGGAAGGAAGGAAGGAAGGAAGGAAGGAAGGAAGGAAGGAAGGAAGGAAGGAAGGAAGATTGGTTTCAATTTCAGTTCTGCAGACTAACTATATTTTGCAAAACCAGCCCAAGCCTATCTAAAAAGACACGTCCAGGAGCCGACTCCGATGGATGTGCCTGCGTCCTCCAAGGCACAAAAACTCACCCCCACCCCACTTCCTCACTGTAGTTTAGGACATAAAGCCACAACATAAAAACTATGGAAAGTCCTTTCTAGATTTTTGGGGAGGGAGTGTGAATTCTGTGAAACGCAGGGGCTTGCCTGCCCGCCGGGCTGCTTCTCCTCGGCTGCATAACGACAGGCCCGTAGATTTCACTCTCATCCACGCATTCAGTTCATCCCAGGTCACGGGGAAGCCTGGATGGTGCCAAAAACGCCTCAGAGCAAATACTGTGCCATGCACTCAAGTGCCTGTAGCCACCAGGCCTGTTTTTTTTCTAACTCGGCAGAGGCGTCCATGTGACACAGCCCCCCCCCCCTCGGCCCGGCCCCCAAAACAATTGAAAGCCACTTCTCCCCACACCCTCAGTTTCAACCCTCTCTAGAAAAAGTCCCAAAGTTGCTTTTTCAAGAAGCCAACTGTGCTTTCTTGTTTTTCTTTGAAGACGTTTCGTTTCTCATCTGAGAAGCTTTTTCAGCTCTGACTAGATGGTGGGGAACGGTAGGATTTATATTCCTTGCAGACAGCTGGTCATTTGCATCCTTTTAGAGCAGTGTTTCTCAACCTTGGTAGCTTGAAGATGGGGGGACTTCAACTCCCAGAATCCCCCAGCCAGCAACGCTGGCTGGGGGTTTCTGGGAGTTGAAGTCCCCCCCATCTTCAAGCTTCCAAGGTTGAGAAACACTGTTTTAGAGAGTCCTTGAGGCCACTTGGAGGTTTGTCTGTGTCCTCAGAGTCACTTGAGTGGTGCTAATGGTTCCTGTAGTCTGCAATTATTATGGGGTTTTTTTTGGCAGGGAAAATCTGTTCATGCTCCCACCATTCAAAGCATGTTCCTCCCAAATTGCACAGCTAAAAGTCCATAAAGATTCTTAATCATCCACATCATGATTGTCCCAAAAGTGCTTTTTGTTCAGGAGGCAACCGGACATTCTTGTTTTGTTTTGTTTTTTTGTTTTTCTTTAAAGACGATTCGCTCCTCATCCATCCAAGAAAAAGCAAGAAAATCCAGCCCAGGGGTGAAACTGTGCATGCGCGTGCAGCGCACCTCAGATGCGGGCATGCATGAAGCACGGACACACGAGCAAAACACACGAACACCGAACCGGTTGTTAAACGGGCAGGATCCCACCACTGTTTACAGCTTGCATTTCCTTTTGTGGGAGAAACCAAGGGTGAAATGTTCCCAATTTGGACCGGATCACTGATCCGGTAGCGAAGGAGGCAGGTGGTTCAGAGAACCGGTAGCAAAAATCCCTGCCCCCCTTCCCCCCATTGCCCAGCTGAGCCGCGCAATTATCAGAGGCTTTTTAAAATTATTTTTAAAAGCATTTTTTCTACCACCTCTTTGGCCGAAAAACTGCTTTTAAAAGTTAAAAAAAAACCAAAAGCCTCTGATGATCGCATGGCTCAGCTGGGCAATGTGGGGTGAGGGGGGGGCAGGGATTTTTGCTACCCGTTCTATAACGGAAGAGGTTATAGAAAAAATGTTTTTAAAAGGAAAAAAAAGGCAAGTCAGCTGGGATCGTCAGAGGCTTTTTTTTTTTACAGCCTCTTCAGCCGAAGAGGTTGTAGAAAAAATGGTTTTAAAAGTAAAAAAAAAAAAAGTTGGCCACGCCCACTCAGTCATATTACCCCCCACACCAAGCCACGCCCACGGAACGAGTAGTAACAAATTTTACATTTCACCATTGCCTCCTGAAAAAGCACCGTGGCTTGGATGACTGAGAATCTCTACAGGCTTTCTAGAAAAAGCCGCTTGGAGAACATCAACTAGAGAAAAAGACAACCGAATTTTGCTTCTCTTGGCTCCTGCGGAGTGCCGTTTTCTCTCCTTTCTTCCATTTGCAATGAAATCTCTCAGAAATAATCCAGAATCCACCAGTTAATGCTGGAATGTGCCTAATTCCATGATGGCAAACCTCTAGGATGCGTGCCGCAGCTCAGATCCACCACGCATGCACATGACCGCCTCCTGCTGGCAGCTAATTTTCAGGAGGTACAGGGGGTGCATGCAGGAGACGTGTGTGCATGGGGATTGTGTGTGCATGACAGAGGGCAGGGGTCACGTGTATGCATGGGGGGGGGTGCACGCAGGAGGCTGCACGCAGGCCTGCTGGGCCCAAAATGGGATGGGGGGGTTGAGGTACGCCACCCCATTGCCTGTTTTTGGGCTCATGAGGGTGCAAGGAGGCCTGCTAAGGGCAAAATGGGGTGTGGGGAGCTACGGTGCTCCCCTGACAGCCCGTTTTTGGACCCAGAAGGCTGCAGGCAGGCCTGCTAGGGGCAAAATGGGGTGTGGGGAGGGTGAGGCCTGTTTTCGGGCCCAGGAGGCTGCAGGAGTCCTGCTAGGCAAAAAAACGGGGGGGGGGGGGGTGTCACACCCACATGCATGGGGGACGGGGGGGTGTCATGCATGCATGTGTAGGGTGGCAGGAGGAGCAGGGGGGTCATGCACACATACACAGGGGGGCCGCATTGCATTATGGGTGCGTATGCTTTCGGCACACGACAAGAAAAATGCTAGCCATCACTGCCCTAATCACTTTCTCTCCCACTTTTTTTTTAAATTAAAGAGTGGCCCTTTGAGAGAACGTACATGCAGGGGGATAAATAAATACTTGTAAACATTCAAAAGGGACAGTGGTTTCCTTCTCTTAAACGAGTCAAATGGGAAACGCTGAGGCCCAAAGATTTCTCCTGTACACAAAAGCTTGTAAATAGATTTACCGGGACAGCTGCAACCATCAACGCACTGCTCCGGGCACACTTCATTGATATTCAGGCTCTGGCAGGTCTTGGCACAAGGGGACGTGCACTCGTGGTACTCTAAGCCACTTGGACATCTTGGTCCTGAAAAGGTGTAACAGGGAGAAATGAACCTTGCGGGCATCATCAACCTGAAATCAAGGAGAAACTTCCTAACAGTGAGGACAATTAACCAGTGAAAGGGTGCTGAAGAAGTTGCTTCTTCACTGGAGGTTTTTAAGAAGAGACTAGACAACCATCTGAAATGGTATAGGGTCTCCTTCTTGAACAGGGGGCTGGACTAGAAGACCTCCAAGGTCCCTTGTAGTTCAGTCCTTGAGACAAAGGCCCAAAGTGAATTTGATGCAGGATTTGCCTGAGCCTGAGCTGACGTACCAAATTGTGTGTCATTTTTTTAGATGGATGACCTCGACTTACGACAACCCTTCAGCCCAAAATTTCCGTTGCTAAGATGAGACATTTGTTAAGTGAGTCTCACCCAATGTTATGACCTTTCTTGCTGCAGTTGTTAAGTGAATCATTGCAGCTGTTAACTTATTTATTTATTTATTTTATTAGATTTTCATACCGCCCTCCTTCTACTGGACTCAGGGCGGTGAACAGCCAAAGATAAAAAACATCACATACAAAATTTAAAATTTGTAAAAGAATTAAACAAATATTGGCCCAATAAAGTTTAAAACACCCCTACTAAAACCAATTAACAATTAAAAATATCTAAGGGGGAGGGAGGGTCAAGCCAGCCCAGCTTGATTAAATAAAAAAGTTTTTAGGGCATGGCGAAAAACCCGGAGATCTGGTATCCTATGTATCTCCGGGGGAGGTCGTTCCAGAGAGCAGGTGCTGCCACAGAGAAGGCCCTCCCCCTGGGGGTCGCCAGCCAACATTGTCTGGCCGACGGCACCCTGAGGAGTCCCTCTCTGTGGGAGCGTACTGGCCGGTGGGAGGCTATCGGTGGCAGAAGGCGGTCCCGTAAGTACCCAGGTCCTAAGCCATGGAGCACTTTAAAGGTGGTAACCAACACCTTGAAACGCACCTGGAAGACCACAGGGAGCCAATGCAGCTCGTGCAGGAAGGGTGTCACATGGGAAGTTAGTTAGTAACCCAGTTGTTAAGTGAAAAATATTCCTTACATATTTATCCTGGGAAAGACAGGATTCTGCAATAATGCACTAATAGCTCACAATCCTTGCCCCATAGCCAATGAGGGCTGTTTTGGAAACAGAAACTTAAGTAAGAAGTCTTAGGGCATGGCTTAGCCCTGCAGCTTCTGAGTCTGTGCAGAGAAACTGAAACTAGTCTGCTCTGCTGAAATGAAACTAACTGTTATCTCCTACCTTGTGTTTTGCTTGTAACTGCTACTATTTGATTTCTACTGCAAACTCTGATATAAGCATAGGGAGAACTTTGCAACGTTGAATCTAGAGTGAGGAAGCCCATTACCCCAAGAACATTAACCCCCAAAACTTACTGCAGGCGCTGCTGGCTGGCCAACCTTTCAAGATCACACCTTGCTGGGCACAGTTTCTAGCATACTCCAGAAAAACTGGGCAGTGACAATTACTCTCCTGAGCACACCGGCACATATCTTCTTCACAGAGGCCGATGAACTTTTCAGGGTCCACCAGATGATGACATTTAGAGAAGACCGAGGAAGTTCTTAGCAGCTGGCAGTTTTCAATGAAGTCCTGCAGAAATTAAAAAAAAACCTGGAATCACCACAGTCCATAATTGACTGAAACAGGGGAGGAAGGCAGGAGTGTCAAACTGGATTTCTTTGAGGGCCGGATCAGCATTGTAGTTCTCTATAGGCTGGTGGGAGAGAGAGCGGCGGGGTGGGTGGGACAGATGCAGGGGTGAAATCCAGCAGGTTCTAACAGGTTCTGGAGAACCGGTAGCGGAAATTTTGAGCAGTTTGAAGAACCGGTAACGGAAATTTTGAGTAGTTTGGAGAACCAGCAAATACCACCTCTGGCTGGCCCCAGAGTGGGGTGGGAATGGAGATTTTGCAATATCCTTCCCCTAGGAGTGAGGAGGGAATGGGGATTTTGCAATATCCTTTCCCTGCCATGCCCACCAAGCCACACCACCCTCCACCAAGCCACGCCCACAGAACCGGTAGTAAAAAAAATCAGATTTCACCACGGATGGATGGACGGATGCCTCCTTCAGCACCCTGCCGGCCAAAACAGGGCATGGGAGGTCTGAGCACGCCCCCCACCCCACGGCACCTTGTTTTCACCCTCCATGGCCTCTGTATCACTCTGCCGGCCATTTTCGGGGCCCTTTTTCGGGTCTGTTTTTGGCCCCAAAATGGCCCATTTTTCGGCCAGGTTTTGGGCCATTTTCAGCTGGCAGAGTGCTGCAGGAGGCCATGGAGGATGAAAACAAGGAGCGGAGGGGCGAACGCAGCCCATTTTAGCTACCAGAAGGCACCACAGGCTGGTCCTTTGATATTTCCAGGCCAGTCCCACGGGCTGGATTTAATCACCCTGTAGGCTGGATCCGGCCTGTGGGCCTTGAGTTTGACACCCTTGATCTATGGTTTTCTAGACCCAGAGTTATTAGACTTTTGTTCTTCATGGTGCCTTTCTTAAAGACTTCTGCTTACAGTAGAGGCAAGACAAGGAGATTACGTGATCTTTTACTTTGATGTTATATATGCAAGAATACTTTACACACAAAAACGGAAAGGATATTTTGATTCCCAACATGGGCGAATGGCTGCAAAAGTTGATGGCTTTAACAGGGGTGATTAAATTCACTGCTTTGATTTAAGAAAAAAGAAATACAACTACCGTATTTTCCGGCGTATAAGACGACTGGGTGTATAAGATGACCCTCCTCAGAGCCATTTAAGGCTCGTCAGAGCCTTATGGGCTGGTCTGCCTGGTTACAGGAGAATGAGACCCGGCGTATAAGACGACTCCCGACTTTTGAGAAGATTTTTGTGTGTTAGAAAGTAGTCTTATACGCAGGAAAATACAGTAATTTTGCTTCTATTTGGAAACCACTTTTGGACTTTGTGCTTGAGGTGGGAGGAAAAAAATGAAACTTTGATTTTGCGTTTTACTAATTAGATGGGTTTGGGTTAGGGTTAGAAATGGTCAGTATATATTATTATCAAAAGAAGAAGAAGGTTGTATGCAGGGGTGGGCTGCTGGGGGTTCGCAGGGGTTCGGGAGAACCTCTAGCTAAGATTCTGTGCAGTTTGGGGAATCCCCAAATCCCAGTCCTGGCTGGCCCCGTCCACCCTACCCCACCTTGCCCCCCCCTCCAAGGAGTCCCCATGTGACCTGTTTTGGATGTAGGTAAATGCAGGGCATGCACAGAGGCTCAGGGAGGGCAAAAAACTGACCTACCAGAAGCTCAGGAAAGCCGGAAACGGGCCCATTTCTGGCCCCCACAGGGCCTCTGGAGCCTAGGGAGGCCATTTTCGCCCTCCCAGAGGTCCAAGGAAAGCCTCTGGAACCCAGGGGGGCAAAAATGCCCCACCCACCATGGTACAGGCGGCCAATTAGGCCACCCTCACCTGTTGTGGTCCGCCAGCAGCCTGCAGCAGAGTCGGAGAGTGATGAGGCTGAGGAAGAACATGGGCCAGTCCTGGAGGCTGGGGAAGGCCCGGATGAGGGCTCTGCGTCAGAGGCAGAGATGGGGCCAGGGCCATTGGGGAGTGAGGTGCGGACTCCAGAGCCTCCCGAGACTGATAGGAGTGAGGCAGAGGAACAGGAGGAGCCTGTTCCTAATGCACGCATGAGAAGAGCTGCCAGAAGGCAAGAGCAGCTCAAGCAAAGAGGACAACTCGGGAGTAGGGCCAAGAGATGATTGGCCCTTCCCATAAGGCTTAAAACAGACCAGCAACGGCGTTTGGGCTTTGCCGGAAAACAACGTTGGTAGCTTCGTCTTCTTCTTCATCTACGTCTTGTATTTATTTTTGTCTCTGGGACTTCTGAACGTTTGCCAAGAAAGGCCTTTGGCAGTTTGCCTAATTGGACCAAGGTTTGCGATAGGACTGAGGAATTTGTGTTGGGAGGAATTTGCTTTAATTTAGTTGAACGACGCTGGGAATGAAGTCATTCTCAGCTGTTCAAATAAAGTTAGTGTGTTTTTTCACTGACTGATTTTCCTACTACTTACTTAGGCCTGGATCACTACACCACCATGGCCACCCCCACCCAGCAACCGGGCAGAGAACCCCTTGCTAAAAAAATTTAAGCCCACCCCGGTTGTATGTTATTACCTTATTCTACTGTGCCAAAAGGAGTCAATACTTTTCTGCTCCTTTCCCCTACACTTTTCCCTCTTCCCCCTTTCCACCTCTATGTTTCCTTTATTTTCATTTTTCTTTGTATTCCTGTATTTTATACTTCGATAAACAATTTTTTTAAAAAAACTTGAATTACAAGAACCAGACTAGGTGAATTTTTAAAAACAATAATCAACAAAATAACCAAAAAAGAAACCCCAAGCAAGAATAACAAAAAAGGCAATTGTTACTCCTAAAGCTTTCCATGATTTTTTTAATCCTTATTTTTGCTAGTTGTCATTCAAATGCAGTTGGACAAAATAAATGAATAATAAACTCTACTGTTCTAAAAAGCTACGTCTGTCTCCAGTACGAGGGAGGAAGCAAATTCATATAGCTCACAACCCTTCCTTAAATAAATACTTGTTTAAAGAGAAATAAAGAAACACAGTTCCTGTAGAATAAAATATCAAAGAATGAAACACTGGCATGAGATACATCTTTGATCCAAAACTAACAGTATATTACATTTTAGAAATACTTCAATTCTAAACTATCTACAAAGAGCTCATTTTAAGCCCTAGATTTTCCAGGTCAAAAGTTGAAGTTCTGAAGACTAAACTGAGAGAGGATGTTATCAAAAGGCTTACTATATAGCTTCAAGCTTGAACACGATCAACCTTTTGGTTTCATTTGTATATTCAAAAGAATGTAAATATTTGTGATTTGTTTCTAAAAAATTAATCCTCTACATTGCAGACTCTGCTGTAGAACAATTGGGAGTTACAGTACGGAATATCGATGCTGTTGGCTTTGAGGTGATAAGCATTATGGGGTGGTGATTTTTTTTTTTTTGCAATGTTGTCAAAGGATGAAACTTTGTCCTTGTTTTGAAAGAAATGCCTACCTCCAAGCTGTACGTCAAGAAAACTAGGTGCAAAGATTATTATATCAAATGAGAAAAAGCCAATGAGCCAGTGGAAAGGCAAATCTAATGAACTACTATATTTTCGGAGTATAAGATGCACCGGAGTATAAGACGCACCTTACTTTTTCAGGAGGAAAATAAGAAAAAAACTGATTGGTGGGTGGATCGGCCTCCCGGAATACCCCCAGTCAGCTGTTTCCAGAGGTGAATTTTAGCACAGGTTCGTTGGGTGTGAGTTCTGTGCCTTGCTTTTTTTTTTCTGCCTCTGAAACTTCTGAATCTCCATGTCAGAAAAAAAAACTTTTTTTTTCTGCCTCTGAAAGCCTCCGAAACAGAGCTTCAGAAAAGAAGCATTTTTCAGAGGCTTTTATTCTGAAGGACTATCTGTACTCTGTCCAATCTCTTTTCTTTGGTATTGGTATGTAGATTAACCTATTCCGATCTGTTGCTTATTGTGTCATTCCTCAGAATTGTTAGCATAGTTTGGTTAGAACTTTTACTGATTCTTCTTTTGTTATTTGCCGTATTATTTTAGATAAAAGCCTTTCAGAGGCTTTTTTTCTGAAGCTTCGTTTCTGAGGCTTTTTTTCTGAAGCTTCTTTCAGAGGGTTTTTTTCTAAACTCTGTTTGGAGGCTTTTTTTTCTGAAGCTTCTTTCAGAGGCTTTTATTCTGAAGGACTATCTGTACTCTGTTCAATCTCCTTTCTTTGGTATTAGTATGTAGATTAACCTCTTCTGATCTGTTGGTTATTGTGTCATTCTCCAGATTTGTTAGCATAGTTTGGTTAGAACTTTTACTGATTCTTCTTTTGTTATTTGCCATATTATTTTAGATAAAAGCCTTTCAGAGGCTTTTTTTTCTGAGGCTTCGTTTCTGAGGCTTTTTTTTCTGAAGCTTCTTTCAGAGGCTTCTTTCAGCCTCTGAAATCTCCATTTGCGAGGCTGGGCAGGGCTATATTTGGAGTATAAAATACACCCAGATTTTCACCCTCTTTTTGGGGGGAAAAAGATGCGTCTTATACTCCGAAAAATACGGTATTTCTTTAAGCCAACAAAGTGGCTAAAAAAAGGCATTCCAGTTACCTTGAAGGGCAGTTTATAAATTTTAAAAATAAATAATTACCGATGCAAGCAGGTACCAGTTTGCAAATGTGAGCTCTGTACCTATGCAGAGGATCTAAAACGGGATGTGATGACATCCAGGTGGGTGGGTGGAGCCTCCTACAGCTGCCACTACTGGTTTGCCTGAACCGGATAGAACCAGCTGAATATCACCACTGATGTAAGACCATAATCAGAAGTATATCAGGCCTGCAGCCATGGATTGAAATTGTCTCTTTGGTGAAGTCGTAGCAGCCCATCCCACAAAATGATTTTGTGGCTGAATTCCTACCATCAATTCAGGAATCCTAATATAAGAGGGTACTTAAGAGACTAACTTAGTAAGGAAGAAGGTCTCACAAACCAACCAAGATGCACGAACCCATTGAAGTTCTCCAAAACATCTTAAGTAAACCAAAAGACCCAATAGTCCAGAAAGTAAATCAGGACTAACAGCCAGTATGTAGGACTGACACACAGAAAACTAGCGGAGTGCATCCATGACAACCAACTAGCAGTCAGAAGGCATGATGAAAACTCCTTAATCTCACAACACATGGACAGGCTCAATCATCATTTAAACTGGTCAGCTATGAGCAGACTAAGCTAAATCCAAAAAGGATAAGGAATTTGTGGAAACTTGGTCCTTAGACAAATCAGCCATCAGCAGGCACGCAGAGATAAACAACATTTACACAGCATTCAAAACGGACAATAAAAAGGAGACAAGAAAGACCAGAACATTTCCTTACTAGAAATCAACAATGAGATAAGCAGGGATTAAGACCAGACACTCCGTCAAGCAGTAAACAATTCCCTAATTAAGGAACTACCAACTCAGAAAAACAATTGAGGAGTAAACAACAGTTTAATCGAGGAAGTACCAAGGAGAAAACAACATCCCTACCAACACTGACAAGCCAAGATATTATATATAAACAAAGAGCAAACCCCACTCCTTTTTAGTACTGAAGAAATCTGGTAATGAAGTGTCCATAAACCAGCAACCAAACTTAGACAGCACCAAGGACTCCACAGCTTAACCCTGACTTAGATATTATCTTCTATTGAAAGAAGGATTTGGCTCCGTTCTGTCCTTCCAGACCAGTTTTAAATCATAGAATCATAGGCTTAAGCCCATCACTGCTACAGAATACTCATTCATTAAATTAAAATGGACCTTAGCTAACACTTAACAAAATTCAAAATTAACAAACACATTAGCGTAGTTGAGTTGGTCATCTTCTTGTCTGGCAATTACTCTTTAGCTTGTTCAACTCTCCAATCGGGACATTTCTGACTTGAAGGTATAGCATAGGTCTGTGATGGCGAACCTATGGCACAGAGCCATATCTATGGGCACTGTGAGCTTTGCCCCAGCTCGGCTCCAGCACGCATGCCAGCCAGCTAATTTTTGGGCCTTTCGGGCTCACTGGAAGACAGAAAATGGATCATTTCCGGCCTCCAGACGGCCTCCAGGAGGGTGGGGAAGGCCGTTTTTGTCCTCCCCAGGCTCCTAGAAAGTCTCTGGGGCCTGGGGGGGGGGGGCGGTGAAAAACAGGTTTTCTGGTCCCACCAGAAGTTGGGAAAGGTACCGTTTCCATCCTCCGGAGGGCCTCCATGGGGGTGGGGAAGGCCGTTTTCACCCTCCCCAGGCTCCCCAGGCTTTCTAGGAGAAGAGCCAGGGGTGACATAATATCAGTGTTCTGATATTTGAGAGGGCTGCCACAAAGAAGAGGGAGTCGAGCTCTTCTCCAAAGCACCAGAAGGCAGAACAAGAAGCAATGGATGGAAATTAATCAAGGAGAGAAGCAACCTAGAACTAAGGAGAGATTTCCTGACAGTGAGAACAATGAATCAATGAAACAGTTTGCCTCCAGAAGTTGTAAATGCTCCAACACTGGAAGTTTTTAAGAAGAGATTGGACGGCCGTTTTCCTAAAATAGTACAGGGTTTTCTGCCTGAGCAGGGGGTTGGACTAGAAGACCTCCAAGGGTCCCTTCCAGTTCTGTTATTCTATATTCTAAGTCACCGCAAGAGCACGGAAGATCTTCTGAAAGCCGCCTCCTCTGCATTGGGGCCTGCAGGGGATGAGAAATGAGAAGAGAAATTCCTTGGCCTGAACCAGGGGCTATTGTGCCCTGATCACAGCAGCTGACTGTGGCAGCCTGAAACAAGCCGTGGTAGGAGCAGACGTGCATTGCCAAGGCTGAAATTAGCAAACAAAGAAAAGTCTTTTCTTTGTGGAAAACTAAATTCTTCAACAGAAGAATGCATTGCCAGGGGCCCCTATTAATAGAACAATGTTCTGCTTTGACTGCAAATATATGTTGGACAATGCGGTAATGTCTTCTGAATGTGCAGAATTCAGAGAACTTCTCTTCTTCAGCATTTTCTTGCTAGGGTTTTTCTAGGGGTGTGTGGATTCTTTATCATTTGTGCTGCTTTTTTGGGGGGGGGGAGGCAAGTTTTAGATTATGCACCTCCTGCCGTTCTTAAGGTGGATCTCTCACAGTCCTCGACTCATGAACCATAATTGAGGCCTAGTCAATAGGGTTGCCAGGTGTCCACTATTGGAGTGGACAGTCCGCTTTTTTCACATTATGTTCACTATTTTTTTTCCACAAAATAGTGGACATTTTTTTTTATTCAAAAGCTTTATGATGAAATGGCACGTAATCTAAAGCTGTACAGTCTAAGCGAATAAGGATAGGAGAATCGCGTTTTGTCTTTTATTTTTATAAGTTAGAATGAGACAAAGATCGAATAGCCATTGAACTCGATTCTCCGGAAAAAATTAATGATGAGATTAAAATAAAAATACTGTATTTTCCTGCGTATGAGACTACTTTCTAACACACAAAAATCTTCTCAAAAGTCGGGGGTCGTCTTATACGCCGGGTCTCATTCTCCTGTAACCAGGCAGACCAGCCCGTAAGGCTCTGACGAGCCTTAAATGGCTCTGAGGAGGGTCGTCTTATACGCCCAGTCGTCTTATACGCCGGAAAATATGGTATATTATAAAATTATGTACAGTTCACATTTTTAAAATGTATTGTAGCTTGTGTCAACTGACCTAAAATGGCGCCGAGTGATGAGAGTGACAGCGGCAAGATTTCGAATTCTTTAAAACGAAAGAGAGGAGTGTGCAAATACACCAAAGATAAGGAGAAAATAGCTTCCAGCAACAAGCGAATCAATTCGTTTTTCATTGTTAAATTAAATATATAATTTAATTGTAATTTTTTTAAAAAATTTTTACTACTTAACCACCACCACCACCACCCCGCTTGTCCGCTATTTTTTGGAAGCAGACCTGGCAACCCTAGGCCTAGATTTCTGTTGCCAAGTGAGGCTTTCATTAAATTGGAAGTGACACTTGGAATCCTGCATTCAGTGTTGGTCACCACGATGTAAAAAAGATGTGGAGCCTCTAGGACTGACCAAAAAGGTCACGTGCCAGAGGCTTTCTTGGAGCCTGGGGAGGGCAAAGACGGCCTTCCCCATCCCTCTGGCGGCCCTCCGGAGGCCAGAGACAGCCCATTTTCTGACTTCTGGTTGGCCCGGAACACCCGTTTTTCAGTCCAGAGGCGCTTGGGGGGGGCAAAAACAGCCTTCCCCATCCCCACCACCCTGGAGACGCTCCAGAGGCCGTAAATGGCCTATTTCATGACTTCTGGTGGGCCTGGAAGGCCGAAAAATTAGCTGACTGGTGCACACATGTACGCTGGAGCTGAACTAGGGCAACACTTACATTATTATTATTATTGGTTAATCTGTAGTGAGATTCACAGTCTTTGAGGCTGGTTAATAACTCAGCAGCTCGAGTCCTAACCAAGGACCTAGGAACTGTTAAGATATCGTCGGAGGATGTAAGCTGTTCCGGGTAAGGTGGTTTTTTGCAGAGTCAAAATGTTCAAGTCCGGTAAATTTAGAATTTCTAAATAGCGGGGTAGCCCTTTGGGTATTGCTCCAAGGGCTCCAATTATTATTATTATTATTATTATTATTATTATTATTATTATTATTATTATTATTATTATTATTATTATATGCCGCCCTTCTCCGGAGACTCAGGGCGGCTTACAGTGCGTTAAGCAATAGCCTTCATACTTTTGTATATTTACAAGTTCGCCATCACGGCTCTAGGAAGACTGCAGAGAAGAGCAACAAAGATGATTAGGGGACTGGAGCCTAAAACATGTGAAGAACAGTTGCAGGAACTGGGTATGTCTACTTTAATGAAAAGAAGGACCAGTGGAGACATGATAGCAGTGTTCCAATATCTCAGGGGCTGTCACAAAGAAGAGGGAGTCAAGCTATTCTCCAAAGCACCTGAGGGCAGGACAAGAAGCAATGGATGGAAACTGATCAAGGAGAGAAGTAACGTAGAACTAAGGAGAAATTTCCTGACAGTGAGGACAATTACTCAGTGGAACAACTTGCCTCAAGAAGTTGGAAATGCTCCACCATTGGAAGTTTTTAAGAAGCTGTTGGATAACCATTTCTCTGAAGTGGTGTAGGGTTTCCTGCCTAAGCAGGGGGTTGGACTAGAAGACCTCCAAGGTCCCTTCCAACTCTTCTCTTCTCTTCTCTTCTCTTCTCTTCTCTTCTCTTCTCTTCTCTTCTCTTCTCTTCTCTTCTCTTCTCTTCTCTTCTCTTCTCTTCTCTTCTCTTCTCTTCTAAATAGGTTTGCCCCATTTTCCCACTTACTTTGCCACAGTTGCTAAGTGAATCACTGCGGTTGTTCAGTTGTCTGAAGAACCCAATGACTTTCCGTGACAGAAGGCAGCAAAAGGGGATCACGTGACCCCCGAGACTCGGCAACCGTCATAAATAGGAGTCAGTTGCTAAGCGCCTGAATTTTGATCACATGACCACGGGGGTGCTTCAAAGGTCATAAATGTGAAAAATGGTCATAAATCCCATTTTCGGTCCTGTTGTGACCTTGAACGGTCGCTAAACGAAAGGACCGAAAGTAAATCAAGGACCATCTATACTTAGCAGAAGAGAAGCCAGATAGATTTCTGAAGGATAAGGAGATTCTTCAGTACAACTCTCACTTCAGCACAAACAGACAAGGAAACTACAGGGACCTACGTTAAGAAGGACAAGGGGAAATGCTTCTAGCTTTCCTAATGGTTATTGTTTGACAGCTGAATGCAACAAAATTTCATTTTAATGTATGCTGATGAGTGTACATTTAAAGTAACAATAAAGTTTTATTCTATTCTGTTCTGTTCTGTTTTGTTCTAGTCCAGTCCAGTCCAATTCCATATTTTCTATTCTATTCTATTCTATTCTATTCTATTCTATTCTATTCTATTCTATTCTATTCTATTCTATTCTATTCTATTCTATTCCATTCCATTCCACATTTTCTATTCTATTCTATTCTATTCTATTCTATTCTATTCTATTCTATTCTATTCTATTCTATTCTATTCTATTCTATTCTATTCTATTCTATTTGAATCAAATCAAATCGAATCAAATTGAATCATGTAACAATCATCTTGCTAACTTAACAACTGAGGTGATTCACCTATCAATTCTGGCAAGAAAGGTCTTGAAATGGGACAAAACTCACTTAATGACTGTCTTTTTTAGCAACAGAAAATGGGACTTAATTATGGTCATAAAATGAGGACTACCTGTAATTATATGCAATATCTCACTATCTGTCTGTCTGTCTGTCTGTCCGTCCGTCCATCCATCCACCCAACCAGCACCCACCCACCTCTGTCTGTCTGTCTGTCTGTCTGTCTGTCTGTCTGTCTGTCTGTCTGTCTGTCTGTCTATCTATCTATCTATCTATCTATCTATCTATCTACCTACCTACCTACCTACCTACCTACCTATCTGTCTATCTGTCTATCATTCCATCTATCATCTATCTATCTATCTCTCACTATCTATCTCATTGTCTGTCTGTCTATCCATCCATCCACCTACCCACACCCACATCTATCTATCCATCTATCTATCTATCTATCTATCTATCTATCTATCTATCTATCTATCTATCTATCTATCTATCTATCTATCTATCTATCTATCTATCTATCGTATCTATTATCTATCTATCTATCTATCTATCTATCTATCTATCTATCTATCTATCTATCTATCTATCTATCTATCTATCTATTATTCTATCTATTGTATCTATCATCTATCTATCTCACTCTCACTATCTATCTTACTGTCTGTCTGTCTATCCATCCGTTCATCCACCCACCCACCCACCTCTCCCTCTCTCTCTCTCTCTCTCTCTCTCTCTCTCTCTCTCTCTCTCTCTCTCCATCTCTCTTCTCCCTCTTTCTCTCTCTCTCTCATCTATTATGTGCTTATCACAGCCTGAGAACATCCATGGAACTAAGGCCAGGTGGAAAGACACTGAGGAGTACACAAGGAAGGCCTTGTATAAGCTTATAAACTCATACATTTTTAATTGTTTGCTTTGCACCCGTGATTAATCAATGCTCAGTGTGTTGTGTATTAAAGCTTTAAATCCTGCCCGCGGGCACCAACATGCCATGGCAGAACATGGCATACATCCCCAGTGTCTGTTCCCAGGAGCACTGCAGGTTTATTCCTGCAAGTATTTACATTTAATAAAGTTTGTGATGATCACACCACCTCCTTTCGGCTCCTCTTTCTTGCAAATTTCTCCTAGTTATTGATCCCTGGAGGGCTCAATAACTAGGAGGAAATTTACATTTACAAGCAGGGAAACACCCTGTTTCCCCAAAATATAGAATTGTCAATCTGACCCCAGAAGACCCAGAAGGACCGTCAGTCAGAATGTTCCTGAATCAATGCATTATTTACCTGAAGTCTTTTTTTCAGTGGCATTGAAACTTCAAATGGTCACTGAACAAACTGTTGTAAACCAAGGACTACCTATTTTGAAATCTTCTGGAGGTTTTCCCACTCCTACCCTCCCTATTGTGACCCAGGCCCAAGTAGTTCGTATGAAATGCAAACAGTTCGAAAACAAACAGACTTTATTAGAACAGCTGAGAATTAACTCATTCTCAGTGTCGTCCAAACTAAATTAAAGCAAATTCTTCAAAACACCATTCCACAGTTTATCACCAACCTTGGGATAATTAGGTAAACTGCCAAAGGCTTTTCTTGGCAAATGTTCAGAAGCAGAAGACACCAACAAGAAATGAATACAGTGAAACAAGAAGCATTTCTCTCAGCGTTGTTTTCTAGCAAAGAGGCCAAGAAAGGCTGGTCTTTTAAGCCTTATGGGAGGGGCCAATCATCCCTTGGCCCTACTCCCAAGTCATCCTCTTTGCTTTAACTGCTCTTGCCTTCTGGCAGCTCTTCTCATATGCGCACTAGGAACAGGCTCCTCCTGTTCCTCTGCCTCTCTACTGTCATCCTCTGGAGGCTCCAAAATCCGCACATCATTCCCTGATGGCCCTGGCCCCATCTCTGCCTCCGATGCAGAGCCCTCATCCGGGCCTACCCCAGCCTCCAGGACTGGCCCGTGTTCTTCCTCAGCCTTGATTGCTGTCCGACTCCACTGCCAGCTCCACAGGCTGCTGGTGGATTACAACACCCTCCCTGTTGTTATTTCAATATACAAAATACAATTGAGCGCGTCCAGAAATATTTCACAAGAAGAGTCCTCCACTCCTCTGCTCGCAACAAAATACCTTATGCCACCAGACTTGAAATTCTGGGTTTAGAAAATTTAGAACTATGCCGCCTTCAGTATGACTTAAGCACAGCTCATAAAATTATCTACTACAACGTCCTACCTATCAATGACTACTTCAGCTTCCACCACAACAGTACACGAGAACACAATAGATACAAACTTAAAGTGAACCGCTCCAAACTCGATTGCAGAAAATATGACTTTAGCAACAGAGGTCAATGACTGGAATGGACTACCTGACTCTGTGATCTCATCCCAAAACCCCCAAAACTTTAACCTAAAACTGTCTACTGATGACCTCACCCCATTCCAAAAATCTTCTCAAAAGTCGGGAGTCATCTTATATGCCGGGTCTCATTCTCCTGTAACCAGGCAGACCAGCCCATATGGCTCTGACAAGCCTTAAATGGCTCTGAGGAGGGTCGTCTTATACGCCCAGTCATCTTATATGCCGGAAAATACGGTATATTATCTAATATGTACTCGACAAAAAAAAGGGGAGGGGGGAGGACCCTGAGTCTCACACTGCTACACACAAACCTTTTCTGCAGCATCTGAGGAAATGTTGCATGTGTAGCTCGGTGGCATTACTCGCTGACACTTCTTCTGCTGGTTACTCATCCCCCAGGAGTTCGCAAAATTGTAGCTGTTCTCTTCCAATATCCCTGAAATGGGCAGGAGAGAAAAGGCAACATTATGCAATAATCTGATTAGAATTCCCTTGTTAATACACACTTTTAATGGGTTACAGAGAGCTCTGCATTGTAACTAGGGGTGAAATCCAACAGGTTCTGGAGAACTGGTAGTGGAAATTTTGAGCAGTTCGGAGAACCAGCAAATCCATGCCACCTCTGGCTGGTCCCAAAGCAGGGTGGGAATGGGGATTTTGCAATATCCTTCCCCCACGAGTGGGGTGGAAATGGGGATTTCCCAGTATCCTTCCCCCAGGAGAGAGGTGGGAATGGGGATTTTGCAGTGTCCTTCCCCCAGGAGAGAGGTGGGAATGGGGATTTTGCAGTGTCCTTCCCCCAGGAGTGGGGAGGGAATGGGGATTTTGCAGCATCCTTCCCCTGGAGTGGGGTAGGAATGCAGATTTTGCAGTATCCTTCCCCCAGGAGTGGGGAGGGAATGAGGATTTTGCAATATTCTTCCGCCAGGAGTGGGGTGGGAATGGGGATTTCCCAGTATCCTTCCCGCAGGTGTGAGGTGGGAATGGAGATTTTGCAGTGTCCTTCCCCCAGGAGTGGGGAGAGAATGGGAATTTTGCAGTATCCTTCCCCCAGGAGTGGGGTTTGGGATAAGGATTTTGCAGTATCGTTCCCCTGGAGTGGGGAGGGAATGTGGATTTTGCAGTGTCCTTCCCTTGCCACTCCCACCAAGCCACGCCCACAGAACTGCTAATACAAAAATTTGGATTTCACCACTGATTGTAACCCAGCACCCAAAGCTTATCGTTCTCTTTAAAAGCTATTTTCCCAAATGGATCAAACCTCAACAATCACTCTGGGCTCTTGCATTTCTAAAAAACCCTTCTAATTGCATAAGATACTCAGGAATTAATTTATGAGTTGGCTTCAGTTTCTAACTGTATAAAGGAAAGTTGTGCAGCTCAGGCCCCAGGGAAAATTTCCTGATTTATTTGTGAGATCACAGCCCCCATCACATCAGCCTGCAAGGTACAAAGTCTTTGGAATAAGACTCTCACACACACACCCTTTCTCCCAGAACAATGTTTCCCAAACTTTGCTCACTGGAAGATGTGTGGCCTTCAACTCCCAGAATTCCTAGCTGGCTATGGAACTCTGGGAGTTGAAGTCCACACGTCTCCCAGTGACCAAGGTTTGTTTGCTTATTATTCATTATGAAATTGATTTACCACCCATATCATCCTACCTTATACCCCAAGCATAGAAACCCTGTCTGAAGCAGAGATCACCAGATACTCCTTAAAGGCATTGGCAAGACAGAAACTTCAAAAACAGGTAGCCCTCGATTTTCAAAGGTTCATATAGCAACCATTCAAAGTTGCAACGGTCCTGAAGAAGTACCGTATTTTTCGGAGTATAAGATGCGCATTTCCTCCTCCCAAAAGGGGGTGAAAATTTGGGTGCCCACTTGCCCTTTGGCCTCTGCCTCCCAGCAATTTACCTCCTTGCCTTGCAGCAAGCAACAAGAAGCAGCAGCCAATTTCAGCTTCAGCACAGCCTAATTAGCACAAGTTGATTGTCCATTGGATCGGCCTCCCGACTCTCCGCTGTTTCAGGCTGCAGGGATTGCCATTGCCTATCGCTGTGCGGGCCTCTGCTGCTTGCTGCAAGGAGGTAAATTGCTGGGAGCGGATTTTTTTTTCCTTGTGCTAATCAAACTCTGCTGAAAACGAAAGTGAAAGTAAAGCAGGCTGTTTGCTGTTTGCTGCAAGGAGGCAAATTGCTGGGAGGCAGAAGCAGATTTCTTTTTCTTGTTTTCCTCACCAAAAAAGGTAGGTGCATTTTATAATCCGGAGCGTCTTGTACTCTGAAAAATACAGTAACTTATGACCATCTTTCACACTTACAACTGTTGCGGCATCCCCATGGTCCTGTGATCAAAATCAGAACACTTGGCAACCGACTCATATTTGTGACGGTTGTCATGTCTCTGGGTCATGCGATCCGCTTCTGCGACCTTTTGACAAGCCGAGTCAACGGGGAGGCCAGATTCACTTAACAACCGTGTGACCAACTTAACAACCGCAGCGATTCACTGAACACTTGTGGGAAGGAAGATCATAAAATGGGGCAAAATTCCCCTAACAATTGTTTCTCTTAGCGACAGAAATGTCAGCCACAATTGTGGTCATATAATCGAGGGCTACCTGTAGTGACAACCTCAGAAACACAAACCATTTCTTAAAACAAAAGAACTGGCTTAAAAAAAAGGGAGAAGAAGAAGAAGCAGATTGTGAATTTAGTTCCTGCCTTTCTGTGTGGGGAAACCTATCGCTATCTGATCACAGACACGGAAAAATACTGCAATTACTGAATTATCTTTTTTTTTAAAAAAAGAAGAACAATTAAGCTTCAAATATGTTTCACGCAGGGTATTTTTTTTTCCCATGAGAAAGCAAAGTGGAAATTTCCTTCCTAAAAATAATACCAGCCTGTTTATCGCTACTCATTCATTGACCTTCCTTCCAAGAAGCAAAACCAGAAAAGTGACTCAGATCTTCAAGAGGAAAACATACGGAGTCACCATCTTTTAGCACCTGGGGGCAAATGCGGATTTTTCTAGAGCATTCACACCACACAGCTGCAAACCACAATGACTATTCACACAATAGCTCTCACAATGAGCAGCAATTCTTTCCCAGAAGACAAAAGGTTGAGGGTTATATTTGCATTCCCTCTCCAGACCCAGAATGTCCCTCTAATTTTGCTGGAATACTGGCAAAACCCTGATCTGGAAAGCCTTCCAGACAAAACCCTGATCTGCCAACATTGTTTATTATTTGCCAAAGATGCCACTTAAAGCCTCTCTATTTGAATCCAGAAGCATTTTCAGAAACAAAGCTAATTCAGATGCTTTGGTGGCCACCGTGCTCATATCTTCTTTTTTTCAAATCAAAAGAATAAGGAATAAAATTTGTTTGTTTGCTTGCTTGCTTGCTTGCTTGCTTATCTATCTATCTATCTATCTATCTATCTATCTATCTATCTATCTATCTATCTATCTATCTATCTATCTATCCATCCATCCATCCATCCATCCATCCATCCATCCATCTATCTATCTATCTATCTATCTATCTATCATCTATCTATCTATCTATCTATCTATCTATCTATCCATCCATCCATCCATCTATCATCTATCTATCTATCATCTATCTATCTATCTATCTATCTATCTATCTATCTATCATCTATCTATCTATCTATCTATCTATCCATCCATCCATCCATCCATCCATCCATCCATCCATCTATCCATCTATCTATCTATCTATCTATCTATCCATCCATCCATCCATCCATCTATCATCTATCTATCTATCTATCTATCTATCTATCCATCCATCCATCCATCCATCCATCTATCATCTATCTATCCATCCATCCATCCATCCATCCATCCATCCATCCATCCATCCATCCATCCATCCATCCATCTATCATCTATCTATCTATCTATCTATCTATCTATCTATCTATCTATCTATCTATCTATCTATCTATCTATCTATCTATCTATCCTTTTATACCACCCTTCTCCTACCGGACTCAGGGCAGTGCACAGCCAAGAATACAAAACATCCCAATACAAAATTTTAAATTTTAAAAGGATTAAACAAATTTTGGCCCAAAATTTAAAACCTCCCGACTAAAATCCATTTACAATTAAAAATATTTAAAAATATCTAAGGATGGCGGGGTGGTTATGCCAGCCCGGTTTGATGAAATAGAAAAGTTTTTAGGGCATGGCAAAAAGCCCGGAGATCTGGTATCCTACGTATCTCCGGGGGGAGGTCGTTCCAGAGGGCAGGTGCTGCCACAGAGAAGGCTCTCCCCCTGGGGGTCGCCAGCCAACATTGCCTGGCTGATGGCACCCTGAGGAGTCCCTCTCGGTGGGAGCGTACTGGCCGGCGGGAGGCTATCGGTGGCAGAAGGCGGTCCCGTACGTGAAATTGAAGTAGTAGAGAACATTTGTGGCTCAGGGTTGAGTTGTGGGATCCTGGGCTGCCCTCTGAGGTTGTTCGTTTTCTTGCCGATGTTTCATCACCCAACTTAGTTTAACCCGACTTCAATTTTGGAATCCTTGGAGCTCTCACTTGTTGTTTTCTTGCAAGAAAGGAACAAGCTCTGAGAGAGCACCAAGGATTCCAAAATTGAAGTCAGATGGAACAGATCTTCTAAGGGCGTTGAGGAAGCAGGGGTGGGTTTCACTTAACTTTACCACTGGTTCGTTGCACATGCACATGCTTGCTTCACATGCATGTGTGTTGTCCGTGCGCGTGGGACAAGCACAGACAGTACATACATGTGCTTCCACAAATGTGCCTGGCCTCGAAAATGTGCCTAAATAGCATGACTTGGAGCCAGGGCGGGTTGATGAGTCCATCTGAGATCTCCGCTACCGGTTCGGGCAAACCAGGACAAACCGGCTGAATACCACCTCTGTGAGGAAGATCCCAAGAGACATCCAATGAGGGCTCCTTGTTTTCTATGAAAACTGAGTCTCTGAAGTTCAGGACTCCTGGGGGAGGGCATATTCAAATAGTTCCCCTCTTGCAAACATTGCTGGAGACTGCCTGCCTCCCAGTCTTTGCATCTTCCACTATGGAAGCAAATGGCCGGAAGTAGATGAGGGGAGTGGCCTTAATCAGCTTGCCCTGAGTCTCACTTTTTGTGGCTTTCCAGGAGAGAGGGGCGGCATTCCAGAAGGACCAAGAGACACTGTGACCGTCATAAATATATGAACCAATTGCCAAGCACCCGGATTTTGATCATGGGACCATGTGGGATGCTGTGATGGCCATAAGTGTGAAAAAAGAGTCATAAGTCACTTTTTTCAGTGCCGTTGTCACCTTGAATGGTTGAATTAAACTAACAGTTGTAACTTGAGGGCTACTTGGAGTCTGTCCTTTCTTGCTTTTCTTTTTCTTTGGGACCTTTTAGAAAATTTCCTAATCACGGGATACAGCCCCCTTAAACTGAGTCAACATTTCATGCAGTGTTTTTTTAAAAAAAAAAATAAGAAAGAAATGTTTCTCAGGTAAAATGAATCATCGGAGCTGGAATAAAATCAGCCAAAAATAACAAGAAGAGACCTTTCACATTTGGCTGTTAACGTATTGACCCTTTTTCAAAAGATTTAAAATTGCGCAATGCCTCATTCCAGTAAGTTTTTTTTTCTGCACAGCCACCCTGGAGCCTTAATCAGATACGTTAAAATTCTTAAACTTTGTACAGCCTTACCTAAAGTAGAGGTTAAGGTAAAAGTTCCCCTCGCATATATGTGCTAGTCGTTCCTAACTCTAGGGGGGCGGTGCTCATCTCTGTTTCAAAGCCGAAGAGCCAGCGCTGTCTGAAGACATCTCCGTGGTCATGTGGCCGGCATGACTAAATGCCAAAGGCACACGGAACACTGTTATCTTCCCACCAAAGGTGGTCCCTATTTTTCTACTTGCATTTTTTATGTGCTATCAAACTGCTAGGTTGGCAGAAGCTGGGATAAGAAACGGGAAACCCCGTTATGCGGTACTAGGGATTTGAACCGCTGAACTGCCATCGACCTTTTGATCGACAAGTTCAGCGTCTTAGGCACTGAGCCACCGCGTCCCTAAGTAGAGGTTACGAGATATTTAAAGGCACATTTTTGTGGCGGGCTCAAACCCAGCACCTGTCACGGCTGCACCAAGGACTCAAAACTTTCCCTAGAAGGCCACTCATTTCCTTCCATACGCCTTCCAGCAGCTGTTTGCAGTAAATAACATTTTCGGCTTTGCATTACTAATTGCAATTTCCCCAGTTGAAAATAACAAGGCTGTGAGCACACAGCTCTAGATCTGGATCAGAGAGCCCTGTGTAGTTTCTCCCAAAAAGAAAGTGACTGGGGGAAAAAAAAAACCCGCTAACTTTGAGGAAATGGGGTTGAAAGACCTCACCCCATTCCTAAGAGATCTGTAAGGGGCGTGTATAAGAGCATCAGCATGCCTACCATCCCTGTCCTAATGTTTCCTCTGTTCATATCTATTTTACGTATTCAATTCATCCTTATCTATATTACCTAATATGTTCTTGACAAATAAATAAAATAAAATAAAAGCTGCAGAACAGGTGAGGAAGAGGCTCAAAAGAGATCTTCCCTAGTTTCTCAGGCTGTATAAAAGACCTGAGGGGGGGAAGGAGTGTACTTCCTTACTTGCAAGATTAAGCGAATGTAGCTTCACAATCAAGTAGAATGAGCTCATCTAATTGTGATTCTTATCTAGCTTGCCCCACAAGGGTAACACAGATGTCCTGCAAAGAGATACGCTCCAGACACAATGAAGAACCGCATAACGAGTGAGGAATATTAGAAGCTTTCAAGTAAACATTACCGGAAAGAAGGGAATACCAAAAGATACTATTCAGTACATACTGACTACTCACCTTCCTGGGTCATGAAGTCATCTTCAGCAAATCGGTTGAAATTCCCACAGAGTCCACACGTCCTATTATAGTGTTTCTCTGCAAGGCTTAGAATGATATTCCCACTGACGTCAATCTTCACCACGAAGCCATATTCCTCACCGGACAGCTTATAATACCCAGCTTCCTTTTCCAGAAAGACTCCGTTTGAGGCATACGGTATCAAAATCCTTTTTTTTTTACAAGAGGAAGGAGAGATTCCCTTAGTATCCGGTGCAGAATAGAATACACTACTTTCGATTCTGGGACACAGATAGTCCTTGACTTAGGATCACGATTGAGCCCCCAAATTTCTGTTGCTTATCAAGACAGTTGTTAAGTAAATTTGGCCCCGTTTTACAAACTGTCTTGCCACCGTTGTTCTTCGTGTATGATTATTATTGGTTTTTCAAAATAAAAAATACAATGTAATTTTTTTTAAAAAAAAATAGTAGAAATTAAGGACAAAAAGGAAACAGAGTATTACTTAACATGGGACTTATTGTACAAACGGTTAGATAACAGGTGCAGAGATTAGTAACAATAACAAAAGAAGATTAACAAAATAGAGATAGATACTGTAGATAGATAGCGAGAGAGAGAGAGATGATAGATAGATAGATGATACATAGATAGATAGATAGATAGATAGATAGATAGATAGATAGATAGATAGATAGATAGATAGATAGGTAGATGATAGATAGATAGATAGATAGATAGGTAGATGATAGATAGATAGATAGATAGATAGATAGATAGATAGATAGATAGATAGATAGATAGATAGATAGATAGATAGATAGATATAAGCATATATACTATAAGTAATAGTACTATTGGACTGTACTTGACTATAGATTAGAGTGTATACAGTGACAAGTGTATAGTGTTATGGTATAACTATGAGAATAACAGTTATAACAAAGGCATACAAGATTATGTATATTTAAAAGAGACTACATTGTATAATTATGAGAACAATGGTTATAATCAGGGTGCATAATACTACGTATACTTAAAAGAGACGTGTTACAGATAGTAAATACACTGTCGTCGCAAAAATGGAAACGTGATATATAATAAAAGAAAATGTACTGTGTTTCCCCAAAAATAAGACCCTGTCTTATATTTTTTTGAACCCCGAAATAAGCGCTTGGCCTTATTTTCAGGGAGGTCTTATTATTTTGGGGTGCATGGAGCAAGATTTATTTATTTATTTATTTATTTGTTTGTTTGTTAGTTTGATTTATATGCCGCCCTTCTCCGAAGACTCAGGGCGGTTTACAATGCATTAAGCAATTGATGGGGTTCCTCTTGCTGTCTCACCTGATTTCCAGCTCTATGTTTAAATATTTTCGGGGAGGGCTTATTTTAGGGCATGCACTCAAAAGCCTGATTGGGCTTATTATCATGGGATGTCTTATTTTGGGTGAAACAGGGTATAATAAATAATAATAATTTTAAAAAATGATAGAAAACTTAAGAAAAGGGGGAGGGAAAAGAAAAGAAATATAGTGCAAAGGGAGATAAAGAAAGAAAAAGGCACCAACGTCCGACTCTCTTTAACACAGTTAACAATATTACAACCACAAATTTTTGCTTTTACACAACAGTACGCACAAGCCATTCCTATAACAATAGGCCTGCCTAGTTAACAAAAAACAAGTTTTGTATTTTTTTTTTCATTGCAAGCACAAAATTCGGAAGCAATTTCAGAATAGAAACAAGGTTAGATATATTCTCTTCTTTGGATAAAAGAATCAATTTGATTCTTTGCTACCCTTTGCTGTGTGTGTGGGGGGTGTTAATATATGCTTCTATAAATTCATTAATCTTTATCATAATTTATATTGCCACAGTTGATAAGTGCAGTTGTTAGGTTAGGAACAATTTTTAAGTCGGGGTCTGCAACCTTAAATACTTAAAGAGCCATTTGGACCCGTTTCCCACAGAAAAGAAAACATCGGGAGCCACAAAACCTGGGTGGGCGTGGCCAACTTGATGTCACTCACTTCCACCAGTCACATGACCCCCTAGCCACGCCTACCCAGCAGGTCATTAGGGCAGAGAACCAGTTGTTAAAAAACACCGGGAACCACAAAATCCTTTTGACATCTCTCTCTCCCTGCTCCCTCCCTCTCTCTCTGTATCTCTCTATGTCTCTCTCTCTCCCACTCTCTCTGTATCTTTCTGTCTCTGCCCTAGTCACTTCTCCATCCCCCACTGTCACCCTTACCTTCTCAGGCCAGGCGAGGAGTGACTGGGAGGGGAGGGCAAGGGGTGGGGCCAGCCCATGGTGGGATCACCTGACAGGGAGCCACATCAGAGGGCCCAAAGAGCCGCATGCAGCTCCAGAGCCGTAGGTTGCTGATCCCTGTTTTAAGTGAATGTGGACTCTGCTCGTCAGAAGGTCACAAAAAGTGATCACATGATCCTGGGACACAGCAACCGTCATAACTATGAGTCAGTTGCCAAGCATCTGAATTTTGATCAAATTTTTGAATTTTGATGGGGATGCTGCAAAAGTCGTAAGTGTGAAAAATGGTCAAGATACTTTGTTCAGTGCCAATGTAACTTCAGACGGTCACTAAAGGAATGGTTGTAAGTCGAGGACTTCCCGTATTGATGTCGACGTAACCAGAATGTTTACCTTTTTTCACCTTGAGTCACAGTGCCATTTAAGAATACATGAATATCAAAATATTCTCCAAGGTACAAAGAAAGACCGGTTCTTTTCCCATTGTGATAGTCACCTGAAACGGAACAAAAAGTTAGTAACATTTTTACTAATAATCATTGGCTTGTTCTCCTTTTTAACAATTATGGGTAAATTATGAGAAGCAATTGTTCTTACTGCTTCTATTTATTATTATAGTGTTGTGGCCCACCAGCGGCCTGTGCAGCTGGTAGCTGATTCCGACAGCGAGGAGGCTGGTGTGGTGATTTGCCAGCACCCTGTGCAGCTGGCACTTGAGTCAGACAATGAGGAGGCTGGAGAAGAGTTGGTGCCAGAGGCAGGGATTCAGCCAGGGCCTTCAGAACCTCCAGAAGCTCCTTTAAGTGAAGAGGACGAAGAGGAGGAGCCTCTTCTCAATGCACGGATGCGCAGAGCTGCCAAAAGGCAAGAATGGCTCCTCAGGAGGAGGTCTCCTTGAGAATAAGGCTTGGGGCTAATTGGCCACTCCTCTAGCCTATTTAAGGAAGGACGGACGACTGAGGCAATTTGCAGAAAACAACTTCATTCATATTCTTTCGCGTATTGACTCCAAAAACATCTGATCGGCTCTTGCTTCTCTCTTGTCATTTTTCCTGCAAATTGATTCTGGGCAATTCATTCTGCCAACCACAGTAAGCTTACGGTTCTCTGAAAGACTATACCTCAGAATTGAGTTATTATTCCTTGGACTCTTGTCGGCGGTTAATGAAGTTAAATTAACAGCCCTTGTTCAGAAAAGACCGATTTAAACTGTACTTGTGTTTGAACAACTACTAAGAAAGCTCATTAGTAGTCCTTCATTAGTAAACTAAGGTTTGTACGGACTTTGTGTGTGCTGCGTTCTTTGTGGCCCATAGCTGGGGCAGAACATATACCAGCTCTTCGGTATGCCAATTTCCCAAAAACCATGCAAAATCTTCAAGGCCATCCAAATCAAAAGTTCATCTATTTTTTTTAAAAAATGCTAGTGTTTGGGTTCCAAGGAACACCCCCAACGAAATCAAACTCCGAGGCTTGAAGTTCCTCAAAGCTGACTTTTATTAGAGATGTCATATTGGCACATCTGGGAAAACCCGACTCTGAAAGCTTCCGGGTTTTCCTCAACCACAAGAAAGCTTATAGACCTTGCCCACATCTCCCACATGTCCACATAGCTCTAATCAGTTCTTTCCCAAACAGAAGACATCCTCCAATTTCTTCTTTGCACAGCTGCTGGACACCATGGCCTTGAACTTCTCTTTGAGAAGTTTGTCATGGCTATCTCTACTTCACTCATGCAATTCCCTCTTCCAACTTCCCATGGTTTGACTGTGGCAGGCCTGGACCTTCAAGGCACACAGGTAATATGGCTTCCAGGCATACAGCTAGCTTAGCTAAAATGTTTAAAAATATGTCTAGCAGAGGTTGGAAACGTAACCAAAAAATGGGCACATTTTATCATATGTGGTGGACTTGTTTTAAAGAAAAAGAAAAAGAAAAATTGGACAAAAATACACAGGTGGTTAGAAAAGATGATAGGGAAACATGTGGATTTTAAACCTGAACTGTTTTTATTAAGTATAATATCAGAAAAGAGCCTGGTAGCTCAGCAGACTAAAAGCATTGTGATTAACACCAGTTGTCTGCAATTACTGTAAATTCGAATCTCACCAGGCTCAAGGTTAACTCAGCCTTCCATCCTTTCTAAGGTAGGTAAATTGAGGACCCAGTTTGTGGGGGCAATAAGCTGACTTTGTATAAATATACAGAAGTATGAAGGCTATTGCTTAACTCATCGTAAGCCGCCCTGAGTCTCCAGAGAAGGGTGGCATATAAATCAATTTTTTTAAAAAAAACCCTGATAAGAAAAGTATGTATTTAATATTACATGTTTTAACAGCACCAGGGATTATATTCGCACAATAGTGGGAAAATGAAGAAATACCACGAGACGAAGCGATGATTAAGAAGATACTAGACTGTGCCAAAATGGATAGACTTACATTGAAAATTAAACAGAAAGAAGATAGCGATTATTATCAAACATGGAATCTATTTTATCAATGGTTGGAAAAAAGGGGTGGGAATTAAGAATATAATTTATATTGCTAAGCAAATTAAATACCCAGATAACACGATGCTTATTAAGCACTAAGAAATGTAATTAATAGAAAATCAATTTTTTAAAAAAAGATCATCCGTTTTTTACATGGATAGGCGGAGCAAATGAAAAATGTGAACCAGCAACCTTGCAGAAAAGTTCAAATTAAAAAAAAAAGAAAATTCTCTACCATTTTTAACAGAAGTGCAAAATGATTTTTCTTGTAATTTCGTGGAATCATAGGAAAACCTGCAAAAGTCACATCCCCTGGTGCATCCTCATCATCCTCATCATCCTCATCCTCATCATCATCTAGAGGCATGCCATTCGTGATAGACAGATGCCCCAAATCTGTCTGAAATCTCTTGTGAAGGAGGATCCAGTAAGACAGTATGATAAAAGAAAAGATGTTGAAGCAGATTTATGTTTCCATTTAGGACGGGAGGAAGGTAAGAAGACACTGGAAGCAAAACCCAGGACTGAGAGAGAGATGGTTGGCTATCTAGGACAGGATTGGTGCAAGTCATTTATTGGCAGGTTTTGAGTTGAGTGGGATCAACTTAACACTAGTGGGACCCTAGAAAGAAGGCAGAGAAGAGCGACAATGACAATAAGGGGTCTGGAGCAGGGGCGAAATCTATTTACCTTCCCTACTGGTTCGGAAGTGCGTGCACATCACATGATATTTTAGACCCTCTGTGCATGTGCAAAGCCTTCTGCGCATGCGCAAAGGGTCAAAAACAGGTTACTTCCTGGTTAAAACCAGGAAGTAACTTTACTTACTTTACTTTACTTTTATTGGATTTATATACCACCCTACTCCCGAAGGACTCAGGGCGGTGTACAGCCAACAATAAAAAATACATGAATACAAAATTTAAAACCAACTAAAAACAAATTAAATAAATTTGGCCCAGACAAAATTAAAACACCCCACATAATTTAAAACAAATTAAAATTTAACACTAAAAATGGAGGGAGGTTAGGCCAGGCCCTCCTGGCGAAATAAAAAGGTCTTAAGAGCACGGTGGAAGGTGCGCAGATCCGGGATCCTCCATATCTCCGGGGGAAGCTCGTTCCAGAGAGTAGGTGCTCCCACAGAGAAAGCTCTCCAGGTGGGTGGGAGGAGCCTCGCGCTGCCTCCACTACCGGTTCTCTGAACCACCTATCATCGCTGCTACCAGTTTGCCTGAACTGATGCAATCTGGTAGCATTTCATCCCTGGTCTGAAGGTGAAAGCATACTATGAATGAGGGAATGAGGTATGTCTAGTCTAACAAAGAGAAGGACCAGGATGGTCTGATAACAGTCTTCTATAACAGGGACTATGAAAGAGAAGAAGGGCTCACCCTAGTCTCCAGAACAACTGAGAGCAAGGCAAGAAGTAACGACTGAAAGGTCATCAAGGATAAATTCAACCTAGAACTAAGGAGCAATTTCCTATCAGTGAGAACAATGACTCAGTGGAACAGCTGTCCGCTAGAAGTTATGGATGCTCCATCACTGGAGGTTTTCAAGAAGAAACTGGACAGCCCATTTGTCTGGGATAGTATTACTGCTTGAGAAGGGGTTGGATTAGAGGACCTCCAAGGTCTCTTCCAACACTATTATTCTATGTTCTACATTTTGCTGAACAGCTTCCATTTCTAGCAAGCTCCCTTATATCTAGCTGAATTGCTCGTTCTTCCAATTTCCAAAAACTTGGGAGAACTTCAAGAAGGATTCAATAGCATATTCAAAAGGCAGTTTAAACTCACCAAGTAAGAGGAAAGACCTCTTATCACAGTCTCCAGCAAGCAGGTAGCTGCAGTCTCCAGCAAAATCATACAGGAGTTCATCAAAGGTTTTGATGTGATCATCTCCAAAAAGGCTACAGCGGGCAAATGGCGGAGAGAATTCTTTTTGCCCTGCAAGATCATGATTAGTTAATGTAGGATGTCCATAAGTATAGAATAGGGGTCTCCAACCTTGGCAACATTAAGATTTGTGAACTTCAACTGACAGACTTCTGGGAGTTGAAGTCCACAAGTCTTAAAGTTGCCAAGATTGGAGACCCCGGTGTAGAACATTCTATGAAGTTCTACCATTTTCAAACGAGGTGACAAGTATCAGGCAACATTCAGCATTCAAACTAGAAAATCGAAACTCCACACAGCCAGTCACACATTTATTTATTTATTTTAGAATAGAATAGAATTTTTGATTGGTCAAGGAATTTGTCTCAATGTACATAAAAGAAAGGATACATACATCAAGAATCATAAGGTCCAACACTTAATGATAGTCATAGGGTACAAATAAACAATCAGGAAAATATCCATATAAATTGTAAGGATATAAGCAACAAAATTACAGTCATACATTCATTAGTGGAAGGAGTTGAGTGGTGGGAACAATGAGAAGATTAATAGTAGTGCAGACTTAGTGAATAGTTAGACAGTGTTGAGGGAATTATTTGTTTAGCAGAGTGATGGCGTTCAGGGAAAAAACTGTCCTTATGTTTAGTTGTTCTGGTGGGCAGTGCTCTATAGCGTCGTTTTGAGGGTAGGACTTGAAACAGTTCATGCCCAGGATGTGAGGGGTCTGTAAATATTTTCACAGCCCTCTTTTTGACTCGTGCAATATACAGGCCCTCAATGGAACGCAGATTGGTAGCAATTGTTTTTTTCTGCAATTCTAATAGGTCTGCCCTACTCTCAACCCCTCCGTAAAATGAAGTCAAAATAAGAGATGGGCAGGGTTTTCCCTGAACATGACAATCATCATGAGCTGCAGAGAAAAAGGAGAAAAGCCAAGGAGCAAGGTAGTTCTTGGGGGTCCTTTCTACACTCCCCCCCCAAGTTTTATTTTGGCAAAGCCCAGAGATTTGGGATGGGACAAAGAAGGAAAAGCAGCAGTGGTCCTTTCCTCCTGTGGCTTGAGAATGGATCAAGTTAGGAAATCACAAGTTTCGTTGATATACTCTAAACCGCTATGTGGCTTGCTAGGATTGCCTCAAGAATCCCAAGTTTGGTTAGTAAAGTTAGTACGAAGGCTTGGATTCAAATGACTTGCAACCCTTTATACCAGTCATTGCAGGGGACAAACCTGATATAGGGTTAGACCTCTGGGAGTATGCAAAGTGCTAATATATGCTAATGACTTGACAGTCACTAACAGACAACAATATTTTACGGTGTGACTATGCACTGAGCAGAACGCATGCACTAATCACGCTGATTGTTTGAACAAGAATGCCACAACGATAGCGTAACCGAGCGGGCAAATGATGGACTTCTTACCCAGGGTTGATACAGGCAGGGCTAAGAGCAGCAGGAGTAAACATCTGGATCCAATCATCTATGAAATAATTGGTTTTTTAAAAAAAGAGTAATTAGGAGAAAAATCCCAACTGTGCAACACAATCCTGTGGTCGTTGGATTACACTGGATTTGCTCCAAGGAAGAGTAGACAAGACTGTTAGCCCAGCAAAATCCTATCTATTGCTTTTTTTCCCCTTTTTCATTCATGTACATTTATACAATGTAGTCAACTCAGCTCCCCCAATGAAACAATTTGAAACCTGCATAGAAATATTGCTCAACAGTTTCTGACTACAGCAGTCAAAAAAGTCCTAGAAATTAAGGCAAGCCCCCAGGGGAGCATTTAAAAAAAAAGAAGAAGAATCACAAATCAGAACAAGTTCTAAACTACTTTGAGCTCAATGCAGCCGTAAAAGGACCCCATTGGAGGATCTAGAAGGAGACTATATCAAGTTGAACTTGACTGCCAAGTAGGAATCCAACACCCAATGCAAGGCTAACAATCTGCTAGGCTCTAGTCATTCTGCTCTTATCCAAAATTCTAGTGATTCTGCTCCTTTCCAAAATTCTAGGTATTCTACTCCTATTCGAAATTCTAGTGATTCTGATCCTATTCAAAATTCTAGTGATCCTGATCCTATCCAAAATTCTACATATTCTACTCCTATCCAAAATTCTAGGTAGTCTACTCCTATCAAAAATTCTAGTGATTCTGATCCTATCCAAAATTCTACGTATTCTACTCCTATCCAAAATTCTAGTGATTCTGATTCTATTCAAAATTCTAGTGATCCTGATCCTATCCAAAATTCTAGAGATTCTGCTCTTATTCAAAATTCTAGTGATACTGCTTTGATCCAACATTCTACTGATTCTGCTCCAAAATTCTAATGATTCTGATCCTATCCAAAATTCTAGTGATTCTGCTCCTATCCAAAATTCTAGTGATTCTGCTTTTATCCAAAATTCTAGTGATTTTGCTTTTATCCAAAATTCTAGTGATTTTGCTTTTATCCAAAATCTAGTGATTCTGCTTTTATCCAAAATTCTAGTGATTCTAGCCCTATCAGGAACGATCACTGCACCCAACACATTGTTCATCGAGAATGCTGTTTCATTAAAAGTACATAGCTGTTGCCCAGTCCTTATTCTAGGAAAAATTGTTCGCCTCAGATAAAATCAGAACAAGAATGTTAAGCAAGTATTCGTCTTAAAGATCTCCCCTCCTCACATTTATCCACAGACCCTGGAGTTAGAGTTGGTCTATTGGCCAACGCTCAATGCATGGAGCGTTGGCCATCTTGGATACCTTTGCTCTGTGCCAGAATCCGATGTCCATCATTCATGAGCCTCTCTGTGGTCGGAGCCCTCTCGGTTGCAGGAGGCTACATTGGACTGGCCTTGCCGACTATTTATTCCCAGTTGTACAAGCCAGGCAGGAACTCTTGTTCGTTCGAAGGGGAGATAAAGGCAGGCGGTTGCTTCCGCCCAGGGCTTAACACAATGCTGTGATCAGGAAAATCAAGTGCTTTAATGGTGCGCGAGAAACAATGAAAGGAAGTCGTATTAAATACTTTTGCAGGACAGATCAACCTCTGAAATAAAAAAAAAAAAGTTCTGCTTGGGTATGGCAAGTAAGATGTGAAAGCCAGTTAAAAAAGAAGGGGGAAATGCTGGATTAGCTCGCACCGGAGGGCAGGACAAGGAGGAATGGGTGGAAGCTTGTTAAACAGAGGGATAACCTAGAAGTAAGGAGAAATTTCCCGACATTGAGAACAATTAACCAGTTGGAAAGCCTTATCTCCGGAAGCTGTGGATGCTTCATCACTGGAGGTTTTCAAGACTGGACAATCATTTGTCTGGGATGATAGATGATCTCTGCTTGAGTAGGGAGTTGGATTAAAAGATCTCGGAGGTCCCTTCCAGACCTAGGATTCTAAATAGATCATAAATTCAACATTTCTCAGTTTGTTTGTTTTTTAACCTATGCCTTTATCTAGTTTAGGTGAATCAGAAAAATCTCTGCGTTAGGAGCAAAGTGCAAAAGGTTGCATCTAATTGGTATGAATTCCTTCTCACCTACCTAGCAGGGGTAGTGTTCACTTACTTTCCCTACCGGTTCGCAAATGTGAGTGCAGGCGCCTCGTCCATGGATGCGCCCGGCCTTCCGTGCACGTGCTCTCAGCTCCTTATCCCGCAGGGCACGGAGATAGCAAGAGAGCACAGCTGGACAATCAAAAAGGAGTCGAATGCTGGTTTAATGCTTTGTCAGTTACGAAATAATGCTGAGCCATAAAACAGCTTCAAAGTTGGCGTTATAAGCATCTGCCTTTAACACTCTTTAATCCCCTGCTCCACCCCGCCTGTCACTGATCAGCCATCCGTCAGCTGTAGCGAGGCTTCTTTTCTGCCCCGATGCCCTCATCCTGAATCGACTCACAGTTTTACATTAGAGTAATTCTATCCCGATGCCCCATCACCTACGCCCGTGCCACTTACATCCAGTGCTCCCTTCACCATTTGTGTGCATTGCTGCATTTCTTGATGCGGTCTTGTAGTTGCTAGCGTTACCCTCCCGCTCCTCGTTCCTCCTTCCCGCCCCCATAGTGTTGAGCCTGCTGGACTCAACAGGCGCTTTTCTGGTGCGCGTGCCTTCTGTGCATGCGCCCGGCCTCAAAAACATGTCCAAATAGGATGGCATAGAGCTGGGATGGGTGGGCAGGCCCATCCTCAATTTCCGCTACCAGTTCGGGCAAACTGGTTCAAACCAGCTGAATATCACCTCTGATACCTAGACAAATGAGTAAATGGGACTCAAATAAATGTTATGGAATCAGGAAAACGAGGAATTAAGCAAATGCATTTTAATATGCATTTTGAGCCTGAGCAGCATAGGGGGCTAATGCCTCCTACTAAAGGCAGCAATTAACACCCAGCTGCCTGTAATTCTGTGAGTTCAATCCTAGCCAGGCTCAAGGTCGACTCAGCCTTCCATCCTTTCTAAGGTGGGTAAATTGAGGACCCAGTTTGTGGGGGCAATAAACTGACTTTGTATAAATATATACAAAAGTATGAAGGCTATTGCTTAATGCATTGTAAGCCACCCTGGGTCTCCGGAGAAGGGTGGCATATAAATCAAATTAAAAAATATATATTTTCACAATCAATAAAAGTGATACTTTCCACATAGCGGATCAGCCCTATTTCTGCAGGTCGATATCCTTCCTAGAGGATGAAAATTGAGTGAGCCAACACCATTTAATTCCTCCAGCTTGCTGTACTTAATATACACATAGATAGATTGCTTGAATACATGGTAGTTTTTTGCAGATTTCCAACCCCCTCATTCAAGAGATATGGGGACTGGATGAAGGATTTAATGGACTCTATTAAAATTAATATTTCTATTAATATTATTAATATTAATATTTCTACTCATTAATTTTTATCTATCTTTAAATCTATTAAAATTAAGCCTTTGGAAGTTGTGGGTGGTCCATCACTAGAGGCTTTTAAGAAGAGACCGGACAGCCGCTTGTGGGAATGATATAGGGTCTCATCCTTGAGCAAGGGGTTGGTCTAGAAGACCTCCAAGGTCCTTTCCAACTCTGTTGTTCTGTCATTCCTGACGTATTCCCTGAAAGGAAGCTTTCAATGTTATATAACTATTTTTCCTACAGCAATATCATTAAAAATGTTGGGCATGGATTGAGAACATAACTACCAATGATGATGCTACCTAATTTGAGCAATGAAACATCTGTAACCAAAGCAACCAAGCTCAGAGAGCACCAAGGACCACTCATGAAAACATAACTTCTGGAGTTCTACCTTAGCTCAAAAAGTAATACTTGAGAAAGAAGTATTCTTGGACCCTGAAGTCCATCCCATTCTGAGCAGGAATCCAAACCAAAACATCCCTGATAGCTTCGATCACATTAGGAAGGGTAAACCATGCTTGTCTAGAGAACTGAGTCTACTGTCTTGGTATCCTATGTGAACATTTCCTCAAGGTCCTCTCAAGTCCTTTGCTTCTCAAAGCTATATAGTCCCAGTTTCTTCATCTCCTTTCATAGAACCAGTTCTTCGCTTCTGAGCATTTGAGTTAAATTTACATTTACTTTGGTCAATTTTATTCTTTTTGCCTTCGTCCCATGCTCAAGTTCACTTGGAAATTTTGTGTCTTCAGCAAATGGAATAGGCCTTCCTACCACCTCCCCATCCAACTCATGAATAAGACTGTTAAGGAGTTGACAGGACTAAGTGAGCACTGCCTATTTCCTTTAGGTTTGTTTTCATCAAGAAAGTCATCTCAAATCAGTCACAGATCCTCTTCATTCTCCCGCTAATCAGCTTGTCAATAGGCAGAATGGGATAACTTGGCACAGCCAACTTGCCTTGGCCAACTCGCCATGGTCAACTTGCCACGGCCAACTTGCCATGGTCAATTCGCCTTGGCCAAATCACCATGGTCAACTTGCCACAGCCAACTCACCATGGTTAACTCGCCATGTCCAACTCGCCATGTCCAACTCGCCATAGTCAACTTGCCATGGTCAACTTGCCATGGTCAACTTGCCATGGCCAACTCACCTCAGCCAATTCGCCATGATCAACTCACCATGGTCAACTTGCCTTGACCAACTTGCCATGGCCAACTCGCCATAGTCAACTTGCCATGGCCAACTCACCTCAGCCAATTCGCCATGATCAACTCACCATGGTCAACTTGCCTTGGCCAACTTGCCATGGCCAACTCGCCATAGTCAACTTGCCATGGCCAACTCACCTCAGCCAATTCGCCATGATCAACTCACCATGGTCAACTTGCCTTGGCCAACTTGCCATGGCCAACTTGCCTTGGCCAGCTCACCATGGTCAATTCGCCTTGGCCAACTCACCTCAACCAACTTGCCACAGCCAACTCACCATGGTCAACTCACCACAGCCAGCATGCTGCAGGACAACTCAGCATGGCCAACTCACTGTGAGACAATTTAACAATTCTATTTAATTATTTAAAATAAATTTAACAAAATACTTTAATTTTTGCCATTCACATTTCATTCTGTCCCTCCTTTATGCGTCCTTTCTTGAATGGTTCTATTCCACTATTTCTTTGATGTCAGTGTAACTCTTGTCCTGCAGAGAGTTGTCCTGTGGCCAGTTGGCTGTGGCGAGTTGTCCCACACTGAGTTGATCACGGCAAATTGGCCATGGTGAGTTGGCTGTGGTGAATGATTCTAGCCATCATTGGCTAATTCATCAAAGGCTTTCCTGAAAATAAATTGTATTTGATCTACAAATCAAACTCGGGGAGGAAATTTTAACTTCTGTGCCCAACCAATCCCTTGATCCCTTAGGCTTCATTCTAGAATCTTCTCCAGGTTTCCACTGCAACAAGGTTTTGTTGCTCACTGAATCCTCTTTCTGAAGGTGCCATTTAAGCACTTCATCAGTTCTTCAAGATGCTCATCTCCGCCTCCCTCCATTCTAGCCACTTGTCACCCATTCACTTTTCAACAGTATCTTTACTGTTATTAACAGCAGAGTTGGAACTGACCTTGGAGGTCTTCTAATCCAACCCCTTGCTCATAACCCCTATACCATTTCAGACAAATGGTTGTCCAATCTCTTCTTAGAAACTTCCAGTGTTGGAGCACCCACAACTTCTGGAGGCAAGTTGTTCCACTGATTATTTTCACCGTCAGGAAGTTTCTCCTTATTTCTAGGTTGCTTCTCTCCTTGATTAGTTTCCATCCATTATTTCTTGTCCTGCCCTCAGGTGCTTTGGAAAATACATTGACCACTGTTGAAATCCTCTGAAGTCTGCTACCGGTTTTGCGAGTCTGCTACCAAGCGCGCACTTTGCCCGTGCAACGCGGAGAAAGGAACCTTTTGAAGCCTTCTGAATCTGGAACGGTAAGTAGAACAGCGAGTGGGGCTGAATCCGCTATGCCAGTGATGGCTAACCTTTTTGCTGTCGCGTGCCAAAAGCGGGGGGAGAGCGGGGGAATCATGCATGTGCGTGCCCACACCCATAATTCAATGCCCACCTGTGTCCCACCCTCCCACCCATGTGTGTGTGCTCCCCCCACGCTCTCCCCCACTTTTGGCACGTGATGACACAATGGGCCCGTTTTTCACTCTCCCCAGGCTCCAGAGGCTTTCTAGGAGCCTGGGGAGGACAAAAACGGCCTTCCTCAACCCCCCTGGAGGCCCTCTGGTAGCTGGAAACAGCCCATTTCCTGACTTCCAGTGGGCCCAGAAGGCCCAAAAATCAGCTGGCCGGCAGGCACATATGTGCTGGAGCTGAGCTAGGGTAACACTCGTGTGCCCTCAGATATGGCTCTGCGTGCCACCTGTGGCACCCGTGCCATAGGTTCGCCATCACAGCACTATGCCATGTGATTTAGATTAGCTAGAAAGCAGGAAATCCAACGATTCTAGCTAATATAAGTAGTGCATCACAGCTGATCGTCGCCCAGCTGATCCGATTCGTCTGAACCGGCCGGAACCAGTAGCATTTCACCCCTGATGTTGGCCCTCTCTTCTTTGTGGCAGCCCCTCAAACATTGGAAGACTGCTATCACATCACTCCTGCTCCTTCTTTTCATTAGACTAGACATACCCAGTTCCTGCAATCGTTCTTCATAGGTTTTAGCCTCCACTGACCTAAACATCTTTGTTGCTCTTCTCTATCCTTAGATAGAGTCTCTCAACATCTTTTTTATTTCATGGTGACCAAGATTTTTGTCTATTGGGGAATGTGAGCCTCTTGGTGAATGTGAGCCTCTCGACACATTGGTAATCCCTTTCCAATAAATACAGTATCTTCAATCTTGACAGCAGGAGGCACCAATTCCCTTGTCCCGGTGTCTACTCTCCTGCTTCCGAAACGGATTCTAGTTAGGTAACTTGGCAGCACAATCCTACACTGGTTTGTTCTATCGAGAAGTAAGTCCCACCACGGAACTTAATGGGACTTTGCAGTCTCAGAAATGGAAGTTGGGTCAGACTCTTCCTATATTTACGGTATTAATGCTAACAATCTGAGCATGGCTGTTCTTTATTTTTATTATCTCAATTTATATGACTGCCCATCTCCAATCCATGATTTTGGCTGCTTACAACAATGAAAAAACTATATAGTTTATTGTTTATAGAAAGAAAGAGCAATATAACACACACACACACACACACACACACACACACACACACACAGGGTTCTGCTACTGGGGGTTCGTAGGGGCTCTAGTTAAGATTCTGTGCAGTTCGGAGAACCCCCAAATCCCACTCCTGGCTGGCCCCACCCACCCCTCCCCTCCCCCCAAGGAGTCCCCACATGGCCCGTTTTGGATGCAGGTAAGTACAGGGTGCGCACAGAAGCTCAGCGAGGGCGAAAAATGGGCCTACCAGAAGTTTGGGAAGCTCTAGAGGGTCTCTGGAGCCTGGGGAGGCCGTTTTGAGCCTCTCAGAGGCTCAAGAAAACTTTGCCTGGAAAAGCAAAGTTTAGTGGAATATGAAGAATAAGTAATAAATGTTTGCCAGTAATATTTGGTAGAAGAGATAGGAAAATGGATAACAGTAAAGAACTGTGGAAAGAGAAAAATGCATCTTGAGCCTGTGTCAAACGCCCACCGTGGCCGCGCCCAACTCCAGCCACCATCACCACCCCAGCCCTCCGAGGTCAAACACATCCCTGATGCGGCCCTCAATGAAACTCTCAATCAGGGGTGGTAATCACTTACCTTCGTTACTGGTTCGCAAATGTGAGCGTGTGCGAACGCATGCACAGAACCTTCAGCACATGCACAGAGCGTCAAAAATGAGATGTGACGATATCCGGTTGGGCGGAGCCTCCAACAGCTGCCGCTACCAGTTCACCCGAACTGGATAGAACTGGCTGAATGGTGTTGTGATTCGCTAGCAGCCTGCAGAACTGACAGTGGAGTCAGATAGTGAGGAGGCTGAGGAAGAACAGGGGCCAATCCTGGAGGCTGGGGAAGGCCCGGATGAGGGCAGAGATGCGTCGGAGGCAGGGATGGGGCCAGGGTCATTGGGGAGTGATGTGTGGACTTCAGAGCCTCCAGAGGCTGACAGCAGAGAGGCAGAGGAACAGGAGGAGCCTGTTCCTACTGCACGCATGAGAAGAGCTGCCAGAAGGCAAGAGCAGCTCAAGCAAAGAGGACAACTCAGGAATAGAATAGAATAGAATAGAATAGAATAGAATAGAATAGAATAGAATAGAATAGAATAGAATAGAATAGAATAGAATAGAATAGAATAGAATAGAAAATATGGAATGGAATGGAATGGAATGGAATGGAATGGAATGGAATGGAATGGAATGGAATAGAAGAATAGAATAGAATAGAATAGAATAGAATAGAATAGAATAGAATAGAATAGAATAGAATAGAATAGAATAGAATAGAATATCAGAGTTGGAAGGGACCTTGGAGGTCTTCTAGTCCAACCCCCTGCTTAGGCAGGAAACCCTACACCACTTCAGACAAATGGTTATCCAACTTCTTCTTAAAAACGTCCAGTGTTGGAGCATTCACAATTTCTGGAGGCAACTTTTTCCACTTGTTCTAACTGTCAGGAAATTACTCCTTAGTTCTAAGTTGCTTCTCTCTTTGATTAGTTTCCATCCATTGTTTCTTGTTCTGCCCTCAGATGCTTTGGAGAATAGCTTGACTCCAGTGGTGGGTTTCAAAAAAATTTACTTCCAGTTCTGTGGGTGTGGCTTGGTGAGCGTGGCATGCATGGCTTGGTGAGCATGGCCAGGGAAGGATACTGTAAAATCTCCATTCCCCCCCACTCCAGGGGAAGGATACTGTAAAATCTCAGAGTGGGGGGGGGGGAATGGAGATTTTGCAATATTCTTCCCCTGAAGTGGGGTGGGAATGGAGATTTTGCAGTATCCTTCCCCTGCCACGCCCACCAGGCCACACCCACCAAGCCACACCAGGCCCACCAAGCCACGTCAACAGAACCGGTAGTAAAAAAATTTGGATTTCACCCCTGGGTTATGTGTACTCATTTTTTTTTTAGGTATCTAGGATAGAATATAATTATAAACTCCCAGATGAAAAATATTAATCCTTAGAGATTAGTAGGGTGTCGATTATTATGGTTCCTTAGTAAAGCTTCAGAGAAATTGGAATAGTTTCAGAGCAGGGCAAAAAAGGGAAATAAAAATTAAGAATTATGAAAAGGGATGGAAGGAATGGCTGTAATTAGTTTTCAGAAGAAATGACTAAGGGGCAACAAGTTAGCGCTGTTCAGAGGTCAAGAACTGGCCTTTCCATTTGAGAGTGCAGAGCACAGCATAATAATGTCAATTATTGGAAAATAGGTTCCTGTTGAATGTTAGGCCTCCTTCACAGCATTAAACATCCTTTTGTTATAACCCAGGCCCAAGTAGATATTATCAGACACAATCAGTCCGAAACAAACAAACTTTATTAGAACAACTGAGAATTAACTAATTCTCAGTGTAGCCCAAACTAATTCAAAACAAATTCTTTTTTTTTAAAAAAAATAACCTTTATTAAATATTTACAATAAAATTAACACACAATAATAATTGAAAAGCAATATAAGAAGCGAAACATAGAAACACTTAAACACAGGACTAAAACCGAACAACAAACAAGACTAACCGAGAGTTAAGCTCACTCTCCAATTAATATTAACTAATCTCATCCTCGCCAAACATTTCAATGCAATCAGGTTCTTTTCATTAACAACAAAACAATTGGTCTGCTTTTATCAAAATTGTAAAGAGTTATAAAGCCTAGTGAATATCTAGTTAATCTGATTAGACGATCTTATCACCCTTCTCCTAAATTTAATCTTCTTTTGAGCCGTACTAAACATCTGTCCCAACTTCTATTATATACTGAATCTTTCTTATCTTTTAAGATATACGTTAGCCTGTCCATCTCAGCACATCGAAGAATCTTGTTTATTATCAGATGGTCAGGGGGCGTATCTGCATCTTTCCACAATTGAAAACAGCCCCCCCCCCCACCCCCTGTGGCCCTCCGGAGGCCGGAAACAGCCCATTTCCTGACTTCCGTGGGCCCAGAAGGCTCGAAAATCAGCTGGCTGGAGCACGGATGCGCTGGTACACTCACCTGTCTACAGATATAGCTCCACATGCCACCTGTGGCACATGTGCCATAGGTTCGTCATCACAGTCCTATATTATTTTGGACAAATGGCTGTCCAGTCTCTTCTTGAAAACCTCCCGTAATGCAGATGGGTTTTCTTGCCTAAGTATAAGACCTTACTTTTCTCACTGTTGAATTTCATGTGGTTTGATAGGCACCTATGCTCAGATCTGACAAGGTCCTTCTGGATCTTGAGCCTATCTTCTAAAGAGATTCCCTTTGTCCCATTGTTGCAGTGAGTTTCCCACTTCCTCAAAAGACTCCAGATTACTCACAGGAATCCTTTGAGCAACTCCACCATTGATTCATTCATGCATGTCATAGTCTTGGTGTCACTTAAAAAAAAAAACCTTTTTCTTGTTACCTCTTTGGACAGAAACCATGCCTCACAGCTACTCTGCCCACCGTTGAGTAAGCAACGGTGCCTGTTGCAATGCGACTTTCCATCACAAGTAGAGCTGACATTTCCCTCTTGCACAACCCTCACCGGTCTCCGTTGTAGCGGAAGCAGGGGTGAAATGCTACCGGTTCACTCCAGTTCAGGTGAACTGGTAGCAGTGGCAGTGCATGGTTTGGTGAACTGGTAGCGGCGGCGGCACAAGGCCTACCCACCGGGACATCGTTACTTCCTAGTTTTAATCAGGAAATAACCTGTTTCTGACTCTCTGCACATGCACTCCTAATAAAGGAATCATTGCTTCAACTACAGCTACAACTTTGTTGTGTTTGGGGAACTGGGTCAAAACAATATCTATATGTGTGCTGTGTGTGTGTACACTTTTGAGAGCAGGCAGCAGAATTTCATTTTTAATGTGCCAGAGTCCCACGGAAAAAAAATGACAATAAAGGTTATCTCACTATTATTGTCATTTTCAGCAGTCTCCCAGCCAGAGAGAACAGAGTCACCAACCCTGTTGACATGTTATCTTCTTTCCAGGATGCTAAGGGCAGATGGAAAGGCCACGCTGAAATCCTTCACCAGTGGATTTTGGGAGTGACAAACACATTTGCAAAGAGAGAAGAGGCTCGGGAACCAAGTCCAGTAGAGTTGAGGCAGAAGAGGAAACAGATCTGCAATTGGTTAGGAAATGGGGAAGACTGGGATTCAGCCGGTTCGGGTCGGTTCAGGTGAGTCAGTTGTTAAATTGCTGACTAGCCCCGCCCTGCCCCACCCCTTCCAGGAGTCCCCATGCGCCCCATTTTGGATCCGAGGTAAGTTCAGGGAGGCCTACTCAGCCCAAAATGGGGCATGGGGGGCAGTGCAGCCCTCCCCCCCCAGCCCGTTTTCACTTCCAGGAGGCTTCAGGGAGGCCTCCTAGGCCCTAAATTTTAGCAAGGGGTTCTTTGCCTGGTTTCTGGGTGGGCGTGGCCATCCTGCATCACACAGGGGATGGTGTTTTTGCCCTCCCCAGGCTCCAGAGGCTTTTGTTGAGCCTCCGGGAGGGCGAAAATGGCCTCCTCAGGCTCTGGAAACGGGCCGGTTTCTGGCCTTCCCAAACTTCTGGTAGGCCCATTTTTCACCCTCCCCAAGCCTCCCCACATGCCCTACATTTACCTGCATCCAAAATGGGCCACGTGGGGACTCCTGGTAGGGTTAGGGCAGGGTGGGTGGGCGGGAGCAGTCAGGAGTGGGACTTGGGGGTTCTCCAAACTGCAACCCCCCAGCAGCCCACGCCTGATCTAGTTCTTATATGGTATTTTATGTTGCAAGTTGGAATGAATGCAACCGACTAATCTATTTCAAGCTGCAGGAGAAGAGGTATTTAAAATGCTAACAACTCTAAGTCATCAAATATGAAAAGGACTGTTTACCCTAGGGATTGGGAAAGGGAGTTTAGAGATACACCGATGAAGATGTGATGAACTGCAAATTACTGGCATATTGGATTAGTTCCTCCTGCAAGCGAAGTTTTATTTAACACATTACCATGAGAAGAATAGAGCTATACATAAGAGGTGGAAGCGCTATTATGAACAGGCAGGTCTTAAAAGGAGATCAGGTAGCTAACATAAGGTCGGTAATAAAGAGACCAAGATAATGTAAGGAAGAGGCATATTTTTGCTTTATTGATGAGAGCAAGGTCTTTTGTGCCAGAGCACTGAGCATATTAAGACTAATGGGTTTCTCAAAGCATTTGTTTATTCCCTTGAGAAATGTTTCCAATGTACAAGTAAACACTTCTTGGGGGAAAAAAAATTAGAATAATTCAGAGTAATGAAGGAAGTGCCAGAGCATCTATTTTCTGATTTTTACAAACAAAATAAGAATAGCAGAATCAAGGGGGGGGGGGGGGGGAACGATAGCTGGGATTAAAACTGGAAACCAAACCCTGAAACCAGGGATGGGTTTCAAACATTTTAGCAAGGGGTTCTCTGCCCAATTGCTGGGTGGGCGTGGCCATGGTGGGCGTGGCCTAGTCAGCCTCCTGCACCATGGCGGGGGATATTTTTGCCCTCCCCGAGTTCTGAGGGCAAAGACGGCCTCCCGAGGCTCTGGAGGCCCTCTGGGGGCCATAAACGGGCCTGTTTCCAGCCTTCCCAAACCTCCAGTAGGCCCATTTTTGGCCCGCCCCAAGCCTCCGCATGTGCCCTGCACTTACCTACATCCAAAACAGGCTGTGTGGGGACACCTGAGAGTGGCGGGGTGGGGTGGGGTGGGCGGGACCAACCAGGAGTGGGATTTGGGGGTTCTCCAAACTGCACAGAATCTTAGCTAGAGGTTCTCTGTGTACCCCCAGCAGCCCCACCCCTGCCTGAAATATTTAAGACAAATCAGCTACATCATTGGCTTAGCTAAAATTATTAGATTACGTTGTTAATAAGCATAGGATATATTATATTATCTTTGGGAGAACCCAACAGGAAAAGGGGAAATCTCAGTTAATCTTAAATGTTGCGAAGGCAAATGTAATGTCAAGCAACATGCTTAATGAACGTACAATTTGACGGCAAAGAAATGGAGATAGCAATTTTGCTTTTTTTTTAATTTAAGGGCAAATAAAAACGGATAGAAGAAAAAGGAAATTAACCCTATGACAGAAGGCCAAGACAAAATCATGAAGACTCAAGAAACCTTTGCGGTGAACAAAGAATAGGCTGGCGAAAGCCATCGTTTTTCCAACAGTGACTACGAAAGCTGGACGCTGAGAAAGAATGCAGAGAAAGAAGCTCGTGGCCTTTAAGTTATGGATTGGAAGTCCGTTAATAAAAGCACCGCAGTCTGCAAGAATATCCCATCAATCAATCCTGAAAGGAAGTCAAGATTGGCAGCTTCCACCAGTTAGTGATGAGCAAGCAGGAACGGAAGTGCTGTTGCGATGTATGTAGATGATGGATAAGAAAAGAAAAATGTATGACCGTGTTTGGCAAGGCTGAGAAAACAGGCGGGTGGACAAGATTGAGGAGATTGCTCGAACGTCCTTGGAAGAGCCGGATGTTATTACAGACAGGGGTGGGCCTGCTGGGGTTCCGCAGGGGTTCGGGAGAACCTCTAGCTGAGATTCTGTGCAGTTCAGAGAACCGCCAAATTCCACTCCTGGCTGGCCCCACCCACCTTGCCCCGCCCCTCCCAGGAGTCCCCACACGGCCCGTTTTGGTTGCAGGTAACTTCAGGGCATGCGCAGAGGCTTGGAGAGGGCAAAAAACGGGCCTACCGGAAGTTCGGGACGGCCAGAAACGGGGCCGTTTCTCGCTCCAGAGGGCCCCTGGAGCCTGGGGAGGCTGTTTTCGCTCTCCCAGAGGCTGGAGGAAAGCCTCCAGAGCCCAGTGAGGACAAAAACACCCTCCTCCACACGGTGGTGCAGGAGGCCAACTAGGCCACGTCCACCATGGCCACGCCCACCCACCAACCACGCAGAGAACCCCTTGCTAAAAATTTTGGAAGCCCACCCCTGATGACAGACAGTCCTCAATTTACGACCACAATTGAGCCCAACCTTTCTGTTGTTAAGAAACATTTCTGTTAAGTGAGTTTTGCCCCATGTACGACCTCCCTTGCCTCAGTTGTTAAGTGAATCACTGCGGTTGTGAAGTTAGTAACACCGTTTTGAGGCGGATCTGGCTTCCCCGTTGACTTGGCTTGTCAGAGGGTCGCAAAAGGGGATCACATGACCTTCGGGACCTAGCGACGGTCATATATATGAACCGGTTGCCAAACATCTGAATTTTGATCCCATGTCTGTGGGACTTCTGCAAATGTCATAACTGTGAAAAACAGTCCTGACTCACCTTTTTCAATGCAGTTGTAACTCTGGATAGTCACTAAACAAACTTTTGTAAGTCGAAGGACTACCGGTATTAGAGGCAGCTCATGTGGGTGGTATGAACACTTTACAGAGAAGGGGACATCAGAGGATGAGATGGTCAGGTAGAATCACCGATGCAATGAACATGAATTTGGGCAAACTCTGGGAGACAGTGGAGGTCAGGGGTGTGTCCATGGGTCATGAAAAACCAGACACAACTTCGCGACTGAATAACAACAAGTCATATCCAAAAGATGGGACCGTTTAAGTGTTGAGAGTTCAACATTCCCAAGAAATCACAGGTGGTCCTCAACTTACAACAGTTCAGTTAGTGGCCATTCAAAGTAACAACAGCACTGAGAAAAGTGATTTTGTTGTGGCCCCGTCCTCTGAGCCTATCCCATTGGAGGAAGGAAGCTCTGAGCAGGAGGAAGAGGAGCCAGCCAGATCTCCCAGCCCCCCCCCCCCGGCACCATCTCAGGTGCCAGCTGAAAGAGAGCCAAGTAGTGGGGAAACAGGTGTCTCAGATGAGAGTGAGGGAGAGACGTCATTCCTGGACGCACACCAAAGAAGGCGAGAGAAAAGATTACTGCAGCTGCGGCGTATGAGGAAATAGACCTGAGTCACTGGATTGGAGTCACAGGATCAATGAGTCACTGGACCACACCCAGAGCCTATCTATATAAGACAGGACGGTGGGTCAAGAAGTTTGTGACGAACAAAGCAAAACAAACATAGCAACCTCGTAGTCTTGGAAGCTAGATGAACGGCAAAGCTATGTAGGTGATTTTCTTGTTTGTGTAAACTAATAAAGTCCTTGGCAAACGGTGTGCATATCGCTGCCAAGGTTGAGATAAGAACTGTGGAGTGTGCCAAGTGATTCTTAACCCTCGGCTGGCTGTGTTTTTGTGGGTCTCTGAAGGGGGGGGACAGATCAGATTTATGGCCAGTGGTGGGATTCAAATAATTTAACAACTGCTTCTCTGCCCTAATGATTTCTTCCAATAACCAATTCACCAAACTGCTCAGAAAGTTAACAACCGGTTCTCCCGAAGTGGTGCGAACTGGCTGAATCCCACCACTGCTTACGGCCATTTTTCACACTTATGACCATTGCAGCATCCCCATGGCCACATGATCCAAATCACCCGCTTGGCCAACTGGCTCCTATTTATGACGGTCACATGTCCTGGGCTCATGGGATTCCCCTTTTGCCACCATTTGCCAAGCAAGTCAATGGGGAAGCCAGATTCGCTGAAGAACCGTGTGACTAACTTAACAACTGCAATGATTCATTTAACACCTATAGCAGGAAAGGTTGTAAAATGGGGCACCTAACCTATGTCTCATTTAACGACGGAAACTTGGGGCTCAACTATGGTCGTAAGTCAAGGACTATTATGTATGCGGTTTGTACGGAACAGAGAATTTGGGGGCAGATAATCTAAATATTTCTGCTTCTCGATCTTAATTTTGCAGCGATAAAAACAACAACAATGGATTCCTTGTAATCTCATGAAAACAGGTACCGTTTCGAATGACAGCATGCCTTTGAAACGGAAAATGATGCAAACAGAAAGGCAGAGATATGACTCAACCGGTGTTGTAACGTGAATAATAAGTTAGACAATCTTCTGGGAAGTCTTTTGTAAATCTACCTGTCAACTTCTTGATTATACCGAGCTAGTCCAAGATGAAAAACTTCAATTCCTCAAGAGCCTATCAGATGTCACAACTCATTTATTCCGTCAGTAACTGGCTAAGCCTGCCTTCAGGCAAAAGAGAATAAGGAGTAGTATCTTTCTTTGCTATTCCGTGCGGTTGTTCCTGCCAAGTGGCACCTATTAAAATCCACTTTGGGACACATTCTTCAAAGAAGTAGTTCAGGATGGAAGTTCTTCCTCGTTCTCTGGTTTTTCTGGAAAGACATCCACCTGGTGGGTCAAAACTTTCTCCCTCCTTTGACGCCCCAAGCAGGGCGTTGGACTTGAAGACCTCCAAAGTCCCTTCCAAAAGGGACATGGTGGCTCAGTGGCTAAGACACTGAGCTTGTCGATCGAAAGGTTGGTAGTTCAGTGGCTCAAATAAATATAAAAATAAATCCAGCACAACTGATTGTCGGAAATACTGGTTCATCCGAAATGGTAGCATTTTTTTTACTACCAGTTCGCACGAACTGGTAGCTTTTATTACTACCGGTTCAGGCGAACCGGTCCAAACCGGTAGCATTTCACCCCTGGTTTAGTCTGGCAAGATTCTGTCTATATCTAGGATCTCCAAATTGGGCGACTTTAAGTTTTGTGGACTTCAACTCCCAGAATTCCTCAGCCAGAATGGGAATTCTGGGAGTTGAAGTCCACAAGACTTAATCTTGCCATGTCTGGAGACACCTCTGGGCTATATGGTGCAAGCAAATTAAAAAAAACATTGGCTGGATTCTTCGATGTTGCTCTTGGGCTGGGCCTGATGCAATCAGAAAGCAGAACTATTTAAGGAAGTTCCCCTTTATCCTGAATTCTGTCGAAGCACAGCAACATACATTCTCATAGAAATGTGAAATAAGAGTACCGTACATTCTTAAAGGAACTACATTATAGCAGTACAACCTCCTTCAAACCATGAAGACAAACCCATTTGGGAAACAGATTTTGGAGTATCTGCTCAGTAGCAGCCCCGGTAATAATACTTAATACTGGAAGGCCAGGGACGTGGTGGCTTAGTGGATAAGACGCTGAGCTTGTTGATCGAAAGGTCGGCAGTTCAGCGGTTCGAATCCCTAGTGCCGCGTCACGGGGTGAGCTCCGTTACTTGTCCCAGCTTCTGCCGACCGAGCAGTTCGAAAGCAGGTAAAAAATGCAAGTTGAAAAATAGGGACCCCCTTTGGTGGGAAGGGAACAGCATTCCATGCATCTTTGGCGTTTAGTCATGCCGGCCATATGACCACAGAGATGTCTTCGGACAGCGCTGGCTTTTCGGCTTTGAAACAGAGTTGAGTGCCACCCCGTAGAGTCAGGAACGACTAGCACATATGTGCAAGGGGAACCTTTACCTTTACCTTAGTGAAAGGCCGAGAAGGAACATGGAGATGGTAAATATTTGCCTAGCACCAGTTTCTGCTCTTATGTGGCATCGAATTGACCTCCTGTTGGTATTCCATATAATTTATCTTTCAAAGGGTAGTGTCTGGCCTTTTCATGACCCAAGATAAGGAGGAAGCTGGCTGAGACTCCGTAAGAGGCTGGCTTGGACTTTATGGCCTCCTTCCAGTTGGACTACATTTTCTGCCAATACAAGGTTTAAAAGGTGGAAATATTGGATCATTAGCCAAGAGCCGATTATCATCTTCCAGACAATAACTTTCATTCTCACCTCCGTCTGGAAGAATAGCTGTCAAAAAATGGATTTTGGGGGAATAATAGTAAAGAGGAATAGCTTTCTTGTATGCAATAGCCCTGATGATCAACTTCCAGACAATCTCATTCTCACCTCAATTTGGAAGAACAGCATTCAAAAATGGATTGTTTATAGTTTATAGGAATAGCTTTCTAGTATGTAACAGCCTGTTTTGCCCTGGTTTAATTTCGGCCTGATTTCCTTCCCCAGCCAGGAACATTCATGGGTGTCCCTTACAAAGTGTAGGTAGGTAAGCTTTCTTCCAACAAGATAACCCTAATTTTCCTGTTTGATCACTTTCATCTGGCTTCAGGGCACCTCAGGTTTATGGAACCAAATGCCGATTTGAAACATGTCCTCGACAAACCATTGGTGGTTGGTCGCAGGCAGTGCTGGGCTTCAGCCGGTTCGGGACGGTTTGGGTGAACTGATAGTTAAATTGCTGGCTGGCCCCTCCCCTCTCCACCCCACCCCTTGGCTTTCAGGAGTCCCCACACACCCCATTTGTGTGCAATACTGGGGGATGCAGGATGCGAGTGCTGCCTGTCACATCCCCTGGCTACCATGGCCACACCCACCCATCCGGTTATTAGAGCAGAGAACCAGTTGTTAAATTATTTGAATCCTTACCACTGCATGGCTCGGATATTGTACGGATGAGGACTCTGTGACACACAATAATGGCAACTGCTAGATAAATGGAGATATAAGATAATGAAATGAAATAAGATTAAAATTGGAGGTTAGGGCGGGTGGTAATATTGAATATATATTAAATCTTAAGCAGAGATGAAAAATAACAGAAGTAGGGGAAAAAAGAATATTGTGGCAGAAATTGAAATATATAAATTATATTTGGGAAAAAATTTAAGAAGAGGATGGGAATTTGAAATATTATACTTATGTTATAAGCAGTATAAGTTTTGACCCGGTCAATATTCTATTCAGAAAAAATATACTATTTGTTTGTACGTTTGTACAAATAATTTAAAAAAATAATAATATCAACTGATCACAGAAAGGCTGTGTGTATTCTCCTCACCACCATCATGACCAGAGGTAGATTTCAGCAGGTTTTGACCAGTTCTGGAGAACTGGTAGAGAAATTATGAGTAGTTTGGAGAACCGGTAAATATCACCTCTGACTGGCCCTGCCCCCATCTATTCTCTGCCTCCCGAGTCCCAGCTGATCGGGAGGAAATGGGGATTTTGCAGTAGCCTTCCCCTGCCACACCCACCAAGCCACGCCCACTGAGCTATGCCATGCCCACCAAGACACACCCACAGAACTGGTAGTAAAAAAAAAATTGAACCTCACCACTGATCATGGCCAAATGTCCCGGTGAAGACACAGGACAGCATCTTATCTATTTAATGCAGGCATAATTCTCCTAGTTCCACTGAGAATAAAGGGGACTCAAGTGGCCTAGGAGGGTGGCAATTGCACGTGACACAGAAAATGGGGAGGAACTAAGATCTGGCCATCAGAAGAGTGTCCAAGATGACTGAAAGACTGGTGAATTCAAGTTATGGGAAGATTCTAAGCTCTTTGAACACTGTGGATACCAGCCCTGATTCTTCAAGTTATGTTGATTTCGATTATTACGTTTAAAAATGTCAGTAATCTTTGTTCTCCCTTGCCTCACTCCCTCGCCTCATTTTTTTAAAAACAAAACAAAACAAAGGAATGAAATTTGCAGGAAGAAGGAACCTGTCATGAGAAGCTTCTGTGGCCAGTTTCAGGCAGGCAATTCAAACCATTTTATGCAAAAAGAGAGGAGAGTAAGGCATAAAATTTCTTTTCTTTTCTTCCTGATGCAGCAGAATTAATTGTCAGACACTGGAAAGCTTGAAAAACCACCCACAATGAACTCCCTGATCTTCTCTAAATAAAAGAAAACCGCCATTAACTCTGTCAGCTAACTACGAGAGGTGACAGAACACCAGTCGGTGAACTAAAGATGTCTGATGGGAAATAAACAAGGAGAACAGACTGTGAATGTAACTCTCCGTCTCCCTGTCATCCAGAGGTGGGCTGCTGGGGGTTCACAGGGTTCGGGAGAACCTCTAGCTAACATTCTGTGTATTTCGGAGAACCCACAAATCCCACTCCTGGATGGCCCCGCCCACCTCGCCCCTCCCCTCCCAGGAGTTCCCACATGTCCCGTTTTCGATGCAGGTAAGTGCAGGGCGCGCACAGAGGCTCAGGGAGAGCAAAAAATAGGACTATCGGAAGTTCAGGAATGGGGCTGTTTCTGGCCTCCAGAAGACCTCTGGAGCCTGGGGAGGCCGTTTGCGCCCTCCCGAGGCTCAAGGAAAGTTTCTGGAGCTTGGGGATGGCAAAAACGCCCCCCTCCCCCCCCCCCCGCCATGGTGCAGGAAACTGACTAGGCCACACCCACCATAGCCACGCCCACCGAGCAATCGGGCAGAGAACCTCCTGCTAAAATTTTTGAAGCCCACCCCTGCTGTTATGCCATGTCCTCCTCCTCTCAAAATTGTGGCCTAATTTGATTTCTGGAGATCAGAGATGGATCTGCCATTCCTCCAAGATTTCCCCTCTCTCCCACCACCGGGCATTTAATAATCGATTTTGGTTTCCTCCAAAATTCTTGTTTTAGTCCTGGGCAAGTTAGCAATCAAAGAGGCCTCTGAATTGGATGGAGTGAGCAGCAGCTACTCCTAGCTAGGACTTCCTAGAAGCACAGCCATTATCAATGGTTTCAGGAGGTGATAGAGGTCAGTTTGTAATATGGAGGATGACCCACATTTAGTCATTGAATGATCCAGGAGCCTCCCTTTGCAGTAATTATTTCTCGTGGTTTTTCCTCCCAAGTCAACAAACTTCTGACTTTATTATTCTCCGTCTCCTTCTGCCTTCCTTCCATGGTTTCTGAAAATGATTTCCCCACCTCTCTCTTTCTCTCTGAATATCAATGAAGATTCTCAGTCATCCGGATTCGCCATCGCGGCACTAGTTAATTGTTCTCATGGTTAGAAGCTTCTCCTGAGTTCTAGGTTGTTTCTCTCCATGATTACTTTCCATCCATTGTTTCCTGTCCTGCCTTCTGGTGTTTTGGAAAATGAGTTGACCCTCTCCTCTTTGTGGTAACCTTTCAAATACTGCGATATTGCTATCATGTCACCCCTTCTTTTCTCTAGACTAGCCAAACTCAAATCCTGCAACCGTTCTTCATATGTTTTAATCTCCAGTCCCCTAATCCTCTGAGTTGCTCTTCTCTGCACTTTTCCAAGTCCCCAACATCTTTTTGTAATATGGTCACCAAAACTGGATGCGAAAAATTCTTCAAAGAAAAACAAGGAAGTCCAGTTGCCTTGTTGAAAATGCATCAGGAAGGGCTGTTTTTCCACAGCCTAGACACGGTTTTGTGAGGGAGGATGTTTCACAAGAGATTTTTGTCATGGAAAGTGAAGACAGGGTAATCCCACGCAGCATCTAGAGGAAATTTCCTGGTAACCAAGAATGCATCAGCCAGCTTCCTGCAGATGAGGCATTTTTTTTGCCCATTTACGCATCCTGAAATATTTGAAATTAAGAAGTTCCTTGTTTGGGTTGTTACCAGTGGTGGGATTCAGCCAGTTCACACGTATTTGGGAGAACCAGTTGTTAACTTTTTAAGTAGTTCGGAGAACCGTTTGTTGGAAGAAATCTTTTTTTTTTTCACTTTACAGGGCTAATCCTGTAAGGAAGGCAGGGAGGAAACATTCTGGTGGTGTTTCTAGCCTAATCTTTATTGCCCTGCTTACAGAAACCGCCTCTCTGGTTTACCCTTATTACATTGTAACAGCTAAGGCGAAGCGCCCATTGCTGTGAGTGACATTGAGTTGGGCACGCCCACACGGTCACATGACCACTGAGCCACGCCTAGCCAGCTGGTCATTAGGGCAGGGAACCGGTTGTTAAATTATTTGAATCCCACCACTGGTTGTTGCTACTGCTATTCGGACAGCAGCGTTCGCCTGTGTAAAATGGGTTTTCAAAACCTAATCGTAAGGCAAGTTAAATTATTATTATTCTCCCACCACCCCCAAAAAAATCTGGTTACAGTATCCTTCCCCTGCCACGCCCACCCACCCAGCCATGCCACACCCACCAAGCCACGCCCACAAAACCAGTAGTAAAAAAATGTGAATCCCACCACTACCTAAGTCCCTTTTTTCCCTGTTATAACTTTGAATGATCACTAAACGAACCGTCGTAAGCCGTATTTACAGATGTCCTGCAATGAAACTGACTGTATGTTTTTCTCCCAGTGGTTAAATGGAGGGGAAGGAGAGATCTTCGTGGAGCTCAGGCTGACTCTCAGCACACCCTTTCGCCCAAGCTGAAAAATGACGTGGCTGTTTCGGGGTGGGGATTTTTTCCTCGTGCAAGACGGTGCATGTTACTCATTGTGAAGAAGCAGCCTTGCGACAGCCACTTGTCCACACAAAAAAAAAACCAACAACAATCCAAACAATCGTGGCTTTTTCCCAGGGTAATTTTAAACCAGCGATTAGATAACCTCTTGGCTAAATTTAGACCCTTCCTCTGTCTTTGTTTGCCCATCTGTTCGAATTTCTGTTTACTCTTTCCTTTGCTGCTCTTTCTGAAAATTATAAGAGCTAATTTACAGGTAGCCCTTGACTTAGGACCACAATTGAGCCCAGGGTTTCTGTGGCTGAGGGAAACGTTGGTGACGTGAACTTTGTCCCATTTAACGACTTTTCTTACCACAGCTGTTAAGCGGATGGCTGCAGTCGATAAGCTAATAACAGGGTTGTTTAAGTGAATCTGGCTTCTCATTGATGTTGCTTGCATCCCACATGACTGTGGGAATGCTGCAAAGGTTGTAAGAGGGAGGGAGGGAGGGAGGGAGGGAGGGAGGGAGGGGAGGGAGGGAGGAAAGAAGAAGAAAGAAAGAAAGAAGAAAGAAAGAAAGAAAGAAGAAAGAAAGAAAGAAAGAAGAAAGAAAGAAAGAAAGAAAAAGAAGAGAGAGAAAGAGAAAGAGAAAGAGAAAGAATGAAAGAAAACTAAAAGGAAGAAAAAGGAAGGAAGGAAGAAAAAAGAAAGAAGGAAGGAAGGAAGGTAGGTAGGAAGAAAGGAAGGAAGGAAAAAAAGAAGGAAGAAGGAAGGAAGGAAAGAAAGAAGAAAGGGAGGAAGAAGGAAGGAAGGAAAGAAAGAGAGAGAGAAAGAAAAATAAAAGAAAGAAGGAAGGAAGGAAGGAAGAAGAAAGAAAGAAAGAGAGAAAGAAAGAAAGAAAGAAAGAAAGAAAGAAGAAAGAAAGAAAGAAAGAAAGAAAGAAAGAAAGAAAGAAAGAAAGAAAGAAAGAAAGAAAAGGAAGGAAGGAAGGAAAGAGAAAGAGAGAGAAAGTGAAAGAAAGAAAAAT
>JAWJVD010000227.1:528592-638592 GCA_038048745.1 Coluber constrictor foxii
TTAAAGACGATTCGCTCCTCATCCATCCAAGAAAAAGCAAGAAAATCCAGCCCAGGGGTGAAATGCTCCCGGTTCGGACCGGATCACCCGATCCGGTAGCGAAGGAGGCAGGTAGTTCGGAGAACCGGTAGCAAAAATCCCTGCCCCCCCTCCCCCCATTGCCCAGCTGAGCTGCGCAATCATCAGAGGCTTTTTAAAATTATTTTTAAAAGCACTTTTTCTACAACCTCTTTGGCCGAAAAACTGCTTTTAAAAGTTAAAAAAAAACAAAAACCTCTGATGATCGCGTGGCTCAGCTGGGCAATGCGGGGCAGGGATTTTTGCTACCGGTTCTATAACGGAAGAGGTTATAGAAAAAATGTTTTTAAAAGGAAAAAAAGTCAAGTCAGCTGGGATCGTCAGAGGCTTTTTTTTTACAGCCTCTTCAGCCAAAGAGGTTGTAGAAAAAATGGTTTTAAAAGTAAAAAAAAAAAAAGTTGTCCATGCCCACTTAGTCATATTACCCCCCACACCAAGCCACGCCCACGGAACGAGTAGTAACAAATTGTACATTTCACCATTGCCTCCTGAAAAAGCACCGTGGCTTGGATGACTGAGAATCTCTACAGACTTTCTAGAAAAAGCCGCTTGGAGAACATCAACTAGAGAAAAAGACAACCGAATTTTGCTTCTCTTGGCTCCTGCGGAGTGCCGTTTTCTCTCCTTTCTTCCATTTGCAATGAAATCTCTCAGAAATAATCCAGAATCCACCAGTTAATGCTGGAATGTGCCTAATTCCATGACGGCAAACCTCTAGGATGCGTGCCGCAGCTCAGATCCACCATGCATGCACACGACCGCCTCCTGCTGGCAGCTAATTTTCAGGAGGTACAGGGGGTGCATGCAGGAGACATGTGTGCATGGGGATTGTGTGTGCATGACAGGGGGCAGGGGTCACGTGTATGTGTGGGGGGGTGGTGCATGCAGGAGGCTGCACGCAGGCCTGCTGGGCCCAAAATGGGATGGGGGGGGTTGAGGTACGCCACCCCATTGCCTGTTTTTGGGCCCATGAGGGTGCAAGGAGGCCTCCTAGGGGCAAAATGGGGTGTGGGGAGCTGCGGTGCTCCCCTGACAGCCCGTTTTTGGACCCAGAAGGCTGCAGGCAGGCCTGCTAGGGGCAAAATGGGGTGTGGGGAGGCCTGTTTTCGGGCCCAGGAGGCTGCAGGAGTCCTGCTAGGCAAAAAAATGGGGGGGGGGTTGTCACACCCACATGCATGGGGGGCGGGGGGGGGGTCATGCATGCATGTGTAGGGTGGCGGGAGGAGCAGGGGGGTCATGCACACATACACAGTGGGGCCGCATTGCATTATGGGTGCGTATGCTTTCGGCTCACGACAAGAAAAATGTTAGCCGTCACTGTCCTAATCACTTTCTCTCCCACTTTTTTAAAAATTAAAGAGTGGCCCTTTGAGAGAACGTACATGCAGGGGGATAAATAAATACTTGTAAACATTCAAAAGGGACAGTGGTTTCCTTCTCTTAAACGAGTCAAATGGGAAACGTTGAGGCCCAAAGATTTCTCCTGTACACAAAAGCTTGTAAATAGATTTACCGGGACAGCTGCAACCATCAACGCACTGCTCCGGGCACACTTCATTGATATTCAGGCTCTGGCAGGTCTTGGCACAAGGGGACGTGCACTCGTGGTACTCCAAGCCACTTGGACATCTTGGTCCTGAAAAGGTGTAACAGGGAGAAATGAACCTTGCAGGCATCATCAACCTGAAATCAAGGAGAAACTTCCTAACAGTGAGGACAATTAACCAGTGAAAGAGCTTGCCTCCAGAAGCTGTAGAGTGCTGAAGAAGTTGCTTCTTCACTGGAGGTTTTTAAGAAGAGACTAGACAACCATCTGAAATGGTATAGGGTCTCCTCCTTGAACAGGGGGCTGGACTAGAAGACCTCCAAGGTCCCTTGTAGTTCTGTCCTTGAGACAAAGGCCCAAAGTGAATTTGATGCACGATTTGCCTGAGCCTGAGCTGACGTACCAAATTGTGTGTCATTTTTTTAGATGGATAACCTCGACTTACGACAACCCTTCAGCCCAAAATTTCCGTTGCTAAGATGAGACATTTGTTAAGTGAGTCTCACCCAATGTTATGACCTTTCTTGCTGCAGTTGTTAAGTGAATCATTGCAGCTGTTAACTTATTTATTTATTTATTTTATTAGATTTTCATACCGCCCTCCTTCTACTGGACTCAGGGCGGTGAACAGCCAAAGATAAAAAACATCACATACAAAATTTAAGATTTTTAAAAGAATTAAACAAATATTGGCCCAATAAAGTTTAAAACACCCCTACTAAAACCAATTAACAATTAAAAATATCTAAGGGGGAGGGAGGGTCAAGCCAGCCCAGCTTGATTAAATAAAAAAGTTTTTAGGGCATGGCGAAAAACCCGGAGATCTGGTATCCTATGTATCTCCGGGGGGAGGTCGTTCCAGAGAGCAGGTGCTGCCACAGAGAAGGCCCTCCCCCTGGGGGTCGCCAGCCAACATTGTCTGGCCGATGGCACCCTGAGGAGTCCCTCTCTGTGGGAGCGTACTGGCCGGTGGGAGGCTATCGGTGGCAGAAGGCGGTCCCGTAAGTACCCAGGTCCTAAGCCATGGAGCACTTTAAAGGTGGTAACCAACACCTTGAAGCGCACCTGGAAGACCACAGGGAGCCAATGCAGCTCGTGCAGGAAGGGTGTCACATGGGAAGTTAGTTAGTAACCCAGTTGTTAAGTGAAAAACATTCCTTACATATTTATCCTGGGAAAGACAGGATTCTGCAATAATGCACTAATAGCTCACAATCCTTGCCCCATAGCCAATGAGGGCTGTTTTGGAAACAGAAACTTAAGTAAGAAGTCTTAAGGCATGGCTTAGCCCTGCAGCTTCTGAGTCTGTGCAGAGAAACTGAAACTAGTCTGCTCTGCTGAAATGAAACTAACTGTTATCTCCTACCTTGTGTTTTGCTTGTAACTGCTACTATTTGATTTCTACTGCAAACTCTGATATAAGCATAGGGAGAACTTTGCAACGTTGAATCTAGAGTGAGGAAGCCCATTACCCCAAGAACATTAACCCCCAAAACTTACTGCAGGCGCTGCTGGCTGGCCAACCTTTCAAGATCACACCTTGCTGGGCACAGTTTCTAGCATACTCCAGAAAAACTGGGCAGTGACAATTACTCTCCTGAGCACACCGGCACATATCTTCTTCACAGAGGCCGATGAACTTTTCAGGGTCCACCAGATGATGACATTTAGAGAAGACCGAGGAAGTTCTTAGCAGCTGGCAGTTTTCAATGAAGTCCTGCAGAAATTAAAAAAAGAACTGGAATCACCACAGTCCATAATTGACTGAAACAGGGGAGGAAGGCAGGAGTGTCAAACTGGATTTCTTTGAGGGCCGGATCAGCATTGTAGTTCTCTATGGGCTGGCGGGAGAGGGAGCGGCGGGGTGGGTGGGACAGATGCAGGGGTGAAATCCAGCAGGTTCTGACAGGTTCTGGAGAACCGGTAGCGGAAATTTTGAGCAGTTTGAAGAACCGGTAACGGAAATTTTGAGTAGTTTGGAGAACCAGCAAATACCACCTCTGGCTGGCCCCAGAGTGGGGTGGGAATGGAGATTTTGCAATATCCTTCCCCCAGGAGTGAGGAGGGAATGGGGATTTTGCAATATCCTTTCCCTGCCATGCCCACCAAGCCACACCACCCTCCACCAAGCCACTCCTACAGAACCGGTAGTAAAAAAAATCAGATTTCACCACGGATGGATGGACGGATGCCTCCTTCAGCACCCTGCCAGCCAAAACAGGGCATGGGGGGGGGGGTCTGAGCACGCCCCCCCGGCACCTTGTTTTCACCCTCCATGGCCTCTGTATCACTCTGCCGGCCATTTTCGGGGGCCTTTTTCGGGTCTGTTTTTGGCTCAAAAATGGCCCATTTTTCGGCCAAGTTTTGAGCCATTTTCAGCTCGCAGAGTGCTACCTACCGGAAGCTCAGGAAAGCCAGAAACGGGCCCATTTCTGGCCCCCAGAGGGCCTCTGGAGCCTAGGGAGGCCATTTTCACCCTCCCAGAGGTCCAAGGAAAGCCTCTGGAACCCAGGGGGGCAAAAATGCCCCACCCACCATGGTACAGGTGGCCAACTAGGCCACCCCCACCTGTTGTGGTCCGCCAGCAGCCTGAAAAGCTGGCAACAGAGTCGGAGAGTGATGAGGCTGAGGAAGAACATGGGCCAGTCCTGGAGGTTGGGGAAGGCCTGGATGAGGGCTCTGCGTCAGAGGCAGAGATGGGGCCAGGGCCATCAGGGAGTGAGGTGCGGATTCCAGAGCCTCCCGAGACTGATAGGAGTGAGGCAGAGGAACAGGAGGAGCCTGTTCCTAATGCACGCATGAGAAGAGCTGCCAGAAAGCAAGAGCAGCTCAAGCAAAGAGGACAAGTCGGGAGTAGGGCCAAGAGATGATTGGCCCCTCCCATAAGGCTTAAAACAGACCAGCAACGGCGTTTGGGCTTTGCTGGAAAACAACATTGGTAGCTTCGTCTTCTTCTTCGTCTATGTCTTATATTTATTTTTGTATCTGGGACTTCTGAACGTTTGCCAAGAAAGGCCTTTGGCAGTTTGCCTAATTGGACCAAGGTTTGCGATAGGACTGAGGAATTTGTGTTGGGAGGAATTTGCTTTAATTTAGTTGAACGATGCTGGGAATGAAGTCATTCTCAGCTGTTTGAATAAAGTTTGTTTGTTTTTTCACTGACTGATTTTCCTACTATTTACTTACACCACCATGGCCACCCCCACCCAGCAACCAGGCAGAGAACCCCTTGCTAAAAAAAATTTAAGCCCACCCTGGTTGTATGTTATTACCTTATTCTATTGTGCCAAAAGGAGTCAATACTTTTCTTCTCCTTTCCCCCTTTCCCCTACACTTTTCTCTCTTCCCCCTTTCCACCTCTATGTTTCCTTTATTTTCATTTTTCTTTGTATTCCTGTATTTTATACTTCGATAAACAAATTTTTTAAAAAAACTTGAATTACAAGAACCAGACTAGGTGAATTTTTAAAAACAATAATCAACAAAATAACCAAAAAAGAAACCCCAAGCAAGAATAACAAAAAAGGCAATTGTTACTCCCAAAGCTTTCCATGATTTTTTTAATCCTTATTTTTGCTAGTTGTCATTCAAATGCAGTCGGACAAAATAAATGAATAATAAACTCTACTGTTCTAAAAAGCTACGTCTGTCTCCAGTACGAGGGAGGAAGCAAATTCATATAGCTCACAACCCTTCCTTAAATAAATACTTGTTTAAAGAGAAATAAAGAAACACAGTTCCTGTGGAATAAAATATCAAAGAATGAAACACTGGCATGAGATACATCTTTGATCCAAAACTAACAGTATATTACATTTTAGAAATACTTCAATTCTAAACTATCTACAAAGAGCTCATTTTAAGCCCTAGATTTTCCAGGTCAAAAGTTGAAGTTCTGAAGACTAAACTGAGAGAGGATGTTATCAAAAGGCTTACTATATAGCTTCAAGCTTGAACACGATCAACCTTTTGGTTTCATTTGTATATTCAAAAGAATGTAAATATTTGTGATTTGTTTCTAAAAATTTAATCCTCTACATCGCGGGCTCTGCTGTAGAACAATTGGGAGTTACAGTACGGAATATCGATGCTGTTGGCTTTGAGGTGATAAGCATTATGGGGTGGTGATTTTTTTTTTTTTTGCAATGTTGTCAAAGGATGAAACTTTGTCCTTGTTTTGAAAGAAATGCCTACCTCCAAGTTTTCTTGTACGTCAAGAAAACTAGGTGCAAAGATTATTATATCAAATGAGAAAAAGCCAATGAGCCAGTGGAAAGGCAAATCTAATGAGCTACTATATTTTCGGAGTATAAGATGCACCGGAGTATAAGACGCACCTTACTTTTTGGGGAGGAAAATAAGAAAAAAGCTGACTGGTGGGTGGATCAGCCTCCCGGAATACCCCCAATCAGCTGTTTCCAGAGGTGAATTTTAGCACAGGTTCGTTGGTTGTGAGCTCTGTGCCTTGCTTTTTTTTTTCTGCTTCTGAAACTTCTGAATCTCCATGTCAGAAAAAAAACCTTTTTTTTTTCTGCCTCTGAAAACCTCCGAAACAGAGCTTCAGAAAAGAAGCATTTTTCAGAGGCTTTTATTCTGAAGGACTATCTGTATTCTGTTCAATCTCTTTTCTTTGGTATTGGTATGTCGATTAACCTCTTCCGATCTGTTGCTTATTGTGTCATTCCCCAGAATTGTTAGCATAGTTTGGTTAGAACCTTTACTGATTCTTCTTTTGTTATTTGCCATATTATTTTAGATAAAAGCCTTTCAGAGGCTTTTTTCTGAAGCTTCGTTTCTGAGGCTTTTTTTCTGAAGCTTCTTTCAGAGGCTTTTATTCTGAAGGATTATCTGTACTATGTTCAATCTCCTTTCTTTGGTATTAGTATGTAGATTAACCTCTTCTGATCTGTTGGTTATTGTGTCATTCCCCAGAATTGTTAGCATAGTTTGGTTAGAACTTTTACTGATTCTTCTTTTGTTATTTGCCATATTATTTTAGATAAAAGCCTTTCAGAGGCTTTTTTTCTGAAGCTTCTTTCAGAGGCTTCTTTCAGCCTCTGAAATCTCCATTTGCGAGGCTGGGCAGGGCTATATTTGGAGTATAAAATACACCCAGATTTTCACCCTCTTTTTGGGGGGAAAAAGATGCGTCTTATACTCCGAAAAATACGGTATTTCTTTAAGCCAACAAAGTGGCTTAAAAAAGGCATTCCAGTTACCTTGAAGGGCAGTTTATACATTTTAAAAATAAATAAATTACCGATGCAAGCAGGTACCAGTTTGCAAATGTGAGCTCTGTACCTATGCAGAAGATCTAAAACGGGATGTGATGACATCCAGGCGGGTGGGTGGAGCCTCTTACAGCTGCCACTACTGGTTTGCCCGAACCGGATAGAACCAGCTGAATATCACCACTGATGTAAGACCATAATCAGAAGTATATCAGACCTGCAGCCATGGATTGAAATTGTCTCTTTGGTGAAGACGTAGCAGCCCATCCCACAAAATGATTTTGTGGCTGAATTCCTACCATCGTTTCAGGAATCCTAATATAAGAGGGTACTTAAGAGACTAACTTAGTAAGGAAGAAAGTCTCACAAACCAACCAAGATGCACAAACCCATTGAAGTTCTCCAAAACATCTTAAGTAAACCAAAAGACCCAGTAGTCCAGAAAGTAAATCAGGACTAACAACCAGTATGTAGGACAGACGCACAGAAAACTAGCAGAGTGCATCCATGACAACCAACTAGGAGTCAGAAGGCATGATGAAAACTCCTTAATCTCACAGCACATGGACAGGCTCAATCATCATTTAAACTGGTCAGCTATGAGCAGACTAAACTAAATCCAAAAAGGATAAGGAATTTGTGGAAACTTGGCCCTTAGACAAATCAGCCATCAGCAGGCACGCAGAGATAAACAACATTTACACAGCATTCAAAACGGACAATAAAAAGGAGACAGAAAGACCAGAACATTTCCTTACTAGAAATCAACAATGAGATAAGCAGGGATTAAGACCAGACACTCCATCAAGCAGTAAACAATTCCCTAATCAAGGAATTACCAACTCAGAAAAACAATTGAGGAGTAAACAACAGTTTAATCGAGGAAGTACCAAAGAGAAAACGACATCCCTACCAACACCAGCATTCAGACAGCACCAAGGACTCCACAGTTTAACCCTGACTTAGATATTATCTTCTATTGAAAGAAGGACTCAGCTCCATTCTGTCCTTCCAGACCAGTTTTAAATCATAGAATCATTGGCTTAAGCCCATCACTGCTACAGAATACTCATTCATTAAATTAAAATGGACCTTAGCTAACATTTAACAAAATTCAAAATTAACAAACATATTAGCGTAGTTGAGTTGGTCATCTTCTTGTCTGGCAATTACTCTTTAGCTTGTTCAACTCTCCGATCGGGACATTTCTGGCTTGAAGGTATAGCATAGGTCTGTGATGGCGAACCTATGGCACAGAGCCGTTTCTATGGGCACTGTGAGCTTTGCTCTAGCTCGGCTCCAGCACGCATGCCAGCCAGCTAATTTTTGGGCCTTTCGGGCTCACTGGAAGACAGAAAATGGACCATTTCCGGCCTCCAGAGGGCCTCCAGGAGGGTGGGGAAGGCCGTTTTTATCCTCCCCAGGCTCCTAGAAAGTCTCTGGAGCCTGGGGTAGGGGGCGGTGAAAAACAGGTTTTCTGGTCCCACCGGAAGTTGGGAAACGGACCGTTTCCGGCCTCCGGAGGGCCTCCATGGGGGTGGGGAAGGCCGTTTTCACCCTCCCCAGGCTCCCCAGGCTTTCTAGGAGAAGAACCAGGGGTGACATAATATCAGTGTTCTGATATTTGAGGAGGCTGCCACAAAGAAGAGTGAGTCGAGCTCTTCTCCAAAGCACCAGAAGGCAGAACAAGAAGCAATGGATGGAAATTAATCAAGGAGAGAAGCAACTTAGAACTAAGGAGAGATTTCCTGACAGTGAGAACAATGAATCAATGAAACAATTTGCCTCCAGAAGTTGTAAATGCTCCAACACTGGAAGATTTTAAGAAGAGATTGGACAGCCGTTTTCCTAAAATAGTACAGGGTTTTCTGCCTGAGAAGGGGGTTGGACTAGAAGACCTCCAAGGGTCCCTTCCAATTCTCTTATTCTATGTTCTAAGTCACCGCAAGAGCACGGAAGATCTTCTGAAAGCCGCCTCCTCTGCATTGGGGCCTGCAGGGGATGAGAAATGAGAAGAGAAATTCCTTGGCCTGAACCAGGGGCTATTGTGCCCTGATCACAGCAGCTGACTGTGGCAGCCTGAAACAAGCCGTGGTAGGAGCAGACGTGCATTGCCAAGGCTGAAATTAGCAAACAAAGAAAAGTCTTTTCTTTGTGGAAAACTAAAATTCTTCAACAGAAGAATGCATTGCCAGGGGCCCTATTAATAGAACAATGTTCTGCTTTGACAGCAAATACATGTCGGACAATGCGGTAATGTCTTCTGAATGTGCAGAATTCAGAGAACTTCTCTTCTTCAGCATTTTCTTGCTAGGGTTTTTCTAGGGGTGTGTGGATTCTTTATCATTTGTGCTGCTTTTTTGGGGGGGGGGCAGGCAAGTTTTAGATTATGCACCTCCTGCCGTTCCTAAGGTGGATCTCTCACAGTCCTCGACTCATGAACCATAATTGAGGCCTAGTCAATAGGGTTGCCAGGTGTCCACTATTGGAGTGGACAGTCCGCTTTTTTCACATTTTTTTTCACAAAATAGGGGACATTTTTTTTTATTCAAAAGCTTTATGATGAAATGGTACGTAATCTAAAGCTGTACAGTCTAAGCGAATAAGGATAGGAGAATCACATTTTGTCTTTTATTTTTATAAGTTAGAATGAGACAAAGATCGAACAGCCATTGAACTCGATTCTCCGGAAAAAATTAATGATGAGATTAAAATAAAAATACTGTATTTTCCTGCGTATGAGACTACTTTCTAACACACAAAAATCTTCTCAAAAGTCGGGGGTCGTCTTATACGCCGGGTCTCATTCTCCTGTAACCAGGCAGACCAGCCCATAAGGCTCTGACGAGCCTTAAATGGCTCTGAGGAGGGTCGTCTTATACGCCCAGTCGTCTTATACGCCGGAAAATACGGTATATTATAAAATTATGTACAGTTCACATTTTTAAAATGTATTGTAGCTTGTGTCAACTGACCTAAAATGGCGCCGAGTGATGAGAGGGACAGCGGCGAGATTTCGAATTCTTTAAAACGAAAGAGAGGAGTGTGCAAATACACCAAAGATAAGGAGAAAATAGCTTCCAGCAACAAGCGAATCAATTCGTTTTTCATTGTTAAATTAAATATATAATTTAATTGTAATTTTTTTTTACTACTTCACACACACACACACACACACACACACACACACACACACACACACACACACACACACACACCCCGCTTGTCCGCTATTTTTTGGAAGCAGACCTGGCAACCCTAGACCTAAATTTCTGTTGCCAAGTGAGGCTTTCATTAAATTGGAAGTGACACTTGGAATCCTGCATTCAGTGTTGGTCACCACGATGTAAAAAAGATGTGGAGCCTCTAGGACAGACCAAAAAGGTCACGTGCCAGAGGCTTTCTTGGAGCCTGGGGAGGGCAAAGACGGCCTTCCCCATCCCTCTGGCGGCCCTCTGGAGACCAGAGACAGCCCATTTTCCGACTTCTGGTTGGCCCGGAAGACCCATTTTTCAGTCTCCCCAAGCTCCAGAGGGCAAAAACAGCCTTCCCCATCCCCACTGCCCTGGAGACACTCCAGAGGCCGTAAATGGCCTATTTCATGACTTCTGGTGGGCCTGGAAGGCCGAAAAATTAGCTGACTGGTGCACACATGTACGCTGGAGCTGAACTAGGGCAACACTTACATTATTATTATTATTATTATTATTATTATTATTATTATTATTATTATTATTATTATTATTATTATTATTATTATTATTTGATTTATAGGCCGCCCTTCTCTGGAGACTCAGGGCGGCTTACAATGCGTTAAGCAATAGCCTTCATACTTTTGTATATTTACAAGTTCGCCATCACGGCTCTAGGAAGACTGCAGAGAAGAGCAACAAAGATGATTAGGGGACTGGAGCCTAAAACATGTGAAGAACAGTTGCAGGAACTGGGTATGTCTACTTTAATGAAAAGAAGGACCAGTGGAGACATGATAGCAGTGTTCCAATATCTCAGGGGATGCCCCAAAGAAGAGGGAGTCAAGCTATTCTCCAAAGCACCTCAGGGCAGGACAAGAAGCAATGGATGGAAACTGATCAAGGAGAGAAGCAACTTAGAACCAAGGAGAAATTTCCTGACAGTTAGAACAATTTATCAGTGGAACAACTTGCCTCAAGAAGTTGGAAATGCTCCACCATTGGAAGTTTTTAAGAAGATGTTGGTTAACCATTTGTCTGAAGTGGTGTAGGGTTTCCTGCCTAAGCAGGGGGTTGGACTAGAAGACCTCCAAGGTCCCTTCCAACTATTCTCTTCTCTTCTCTTCTCTTCTCTTCTCTTCTCTTCTCTTCTCTTCTCTTCTCTTCTCTTCTCTTCTCTTCTCTTCTCTTCTCTTCTCTTCTCTTCTCTTCTAAATAGGTTTGCCCCATTTTCCCACTTACTTTGCCACAGTTGCTAAGTGAATCACTGCGGTTGTTCAGTTGTCTGAAGAACCCGTTGACTTTCCGTGACAGAAGGCAGCAAAAGGGGATCACGTGACCACCCCCCCGAGACTCGGCAACCGTCATAAATAGGAGTCAGTTGCTAAGTGCCTGAATTTTGATCACGTGACCATGGGGGTGCTTCAAAGGTCATAAATGTGAAAAATGGTCATAAATCCCATTTTCGGTCCTGTTGTGACCTTGAACGATCGCTAAACGAAAGCTGGTAAATCAAAGACCATCTATACTTAGCAGAAGGGAAGCCAGATAGATTTCCGAAGGATAAGGAGATTCTTCAGTACAACTCTCACTTCAGCACAAACAGACAAGGAAACTACAGGGACCTACGTTAAGAAGGACAAGGGGAAATGCTTCTAGCTTTCCTAATGGTTATTGTTTGACAGCTGAACGCAACAAAATTTCATTTTAATGTATGCTGATGAGTGTACATTTAAAGTAACAATAAAGTTTTATTCTATTCTGTTCTGTTCTGTTTTGTTCTAGTCCAGTCCAGTCCAATTCCATATTTTATATTCCATTCCATTCCATTCCATTCCATTCCATTCCATTCCATTCCATTCCATTCTATTCTATTCTATTCTATTCTATTCTATTCTATTCTATTCTATTCCATTCCATTCCATTCCATTCCATTCCATTCCATTCTATTCTATTTGAATCAAATCAAATCGAATCAAATTGAATTGAATCATGTAACAATCATCTTGCTAATTTAACAACTGAGGTGATTCACCTATCAATTCTGGCAAGAAAGGTCTTGAAATGGGACAAAACTCACTTAATGACTGTCTTTTTTAGCAACAGAAAATGGGACTTAATTATGGTCATAAAATGAGGACTACCTGTAATTATATGCAGTATCTCACTGTCTGTCTGTCTGTCTGTCCGTCCATCCATCCACCCAACCAGCATCCACCCATCTCTATCTATCTATCTATCTATCTATCTATCTATCTATCTATCTATCTATCTATCTATCTATCTACCTACCTACCTACCTACCTACCTACCTATCTGTCTATCATTCCATCTATCATCTATCTATCTATCTCTCACTATCTATCTCACTGTCTGTCTGTCCATCCATCCACCTACCCACACCCACCTCTATCTATCTATCTATCTATCTATCTATCTATCTATCTATCTATCTATCTATCTATCTATCTATCTATCTATCTATCTATCTATCTATCTATCTATCTATCTAGCCTTCTCTGTGGCAGCCCCGACCCTTTGGAATGATCTTCCTCCAGAACTGAGAACGATCCCTGACCTCCGAACGTTCCGTCGGGCCCTGAAAACGTATCTTTTCCAACTTGCCGGTCTAGCCTGATCCCCGTTGAATTTTAGTGTCCTAGTGTTGTGGTATTTTAATATTTAAATTGTTCTTAACAGTCAGCCAAAGTTTATATGGGTTTTAATTGACTTTTAACTTTTGTACACTGTATTTTTATCTGGCTGTACACTGCCCTGAGTCCGCAAGGAGAAGGGCGGTATATAAATCCAATAAATAATAATAAATAATAATAATAATCTATCTATCTATCTATCTATCTATCTATCTATCTATCTTCTATCTATTGTATCTACTATCTATCTATCTATTGTATCTACTATCTATCTATCTATCTATCTATCTATCTATCTATCTATCTATCATCTATCTATTGTATCTATCATCTATCTATCTCATTCTCACTATCTATCTCACTGTCTGTCTGTCTATCCGTCCGTCCGTCCGTTCATCCACCCACCCACTCTCTCTCTCTCTCTCTCTCTCTCTCTCTCTCTCTCTCTCTCTCTCTCTCTCTCTCTCTCTCTCTCCATCCATCTCTCTTCTCCCTCTTTCTCTCTCTCTCTCATCTATTATGTGCTTATCACAGCCTGAGAACATCCATGGAACTAAGGCCAGGTGGAGAGACACTGAGGAGTTCACAAGGAAGGCCTTGTATAAGCTTATAAACTCATACATTTTTAATTGTTTGCTTTGCACCCGTGATTAATCAATGCTCAGTGTGTTGTGTATTAAAGCTTTAAATCCTGCCCGCGGGCACCAACATGCCATGGCAGAACATGGCATACATCCCCAGTGTCTGTTCCCAGGAGCACTGCAGGTTTATTCCTGCAAGTATTTACATTTAATAAAGTTTGTGATGATCACACCACCTCCTTTCGGCTCCTCTTTCTTGCAAATTTCTCCTAGTTATTGATCCCTGGAGGGCTCAATAACTAGGAGGAAATTTACATTTACAAGCAGGGAAACACCCTGTTTCCCAAAAATATAGAATTGTCAATCTGACCCCAGAAGACCCAGAAAGACAGTCAGTCAGAATGTTCCTGAATCAATGCACTATTTACCTGAAGTCTTTTTTCAGTGGCGTTGAAACTTCAAACGGTCACTGAACAAACTGTTGTAAACCAAGGACTACCTGTTTTGAAATCTTCTGGAGGTTTTCCCACTCCTACCCTCCCTATTGTGACCCAGGCCCAAGTAGTTCGTATGAAATGCAAACAGTTCGAAAACAAACAGACTTTATTAGAACAGCTGAGAATTAACTCATTCTCAGCGTCGTCCAAACTAAATTAAAGCAAATTCTTCAAAACACCATTCCACAGTTTATCACCGACCTTGGGATAATTAGGCAAACTGCCAAAGGCTTTTCTTGGTAAATGTTCAGAAGCAGAAGACACCAACAAGAAATGAATACAGTGAAACAAGAAGCATTTCTCTCAACGTTGTTTTCTGGCAAAGAGGCCAAGAAAGGCTGGTCTTTTAAGCCTTATGGGAGGGGCCAATCATCTCTTGGCCCTACTCCCAAGTCATCCTCTTTGCTTTAACTGCTCTTGCCTTCTGGCAGCTCTTCTCATATGCGCACTAGGAACAGGCTCCTCCTGTTCCTCTGCCTCTCTACTGTCATCCTCTGGAGGCTCCAAAATCCGCACATCATTCCCTGATGGCCCTGGCCCCATCTCTGCCTCCGACGCAGAGCCCTCATCCGGGCCTACCCCAGCCTCCAGGACTGGCCCGTGTTCTTCCTCAGCCTTGATTGCTGTCCGACTCCACTGCCAGCTCCACGGCTGCTGGTGGATCACAACACCCTCCCTGTTGTTATTTCAATATACAAAATACAATTGAGCGCGCCCAGAAATATTTCACAAGAAGAGTCCTCCACTCCTCTGCTCGCAACAAAATACCTTATGCCACCAGACTTGAAATTCTGGGTTTAGAAAATTTAGAACTATGCCACCTTCGGTATGACCTAAGCACAGGTCATAAAATCATCTACTACAACGTCCTACCTGTCAATGACTACTTCAGCTTCCACCACAACAGTACACCAGAACACAATAGATACAAACTTAAAGTGAACCGCTCCAAATTTGATTGCAGAAAATACGACTTCAGCAACAGAGTTGTTAATGCCTGGACTCTACCAGACTCTATGGTCTCATCCCCAAACCCCCAAAACTTTAACCTAAAACTGTCTACTGTTGACCTCACCCCATTCCTAAGAGGTCTGTAAGGGGCATGCATAAGAGCACCAGCGTGCCTACCATCTCTGTCCTAATGTTCCCTTTAATTGTATTCATTTTATGTATTCAATTCATGCTTATACTTATATACTGTATTTTCCTGCGTATAAGACTATTTTCTAACACACAAAAATCTCCTCAAAAGTCGGGGGTCGTCTTATACGCCGGGTCTCATTCTCCTGTAACCAGGCAGACCAGCCCATAAGGCTCTGACAAGCCTTAAATGGCTCTCAGGAGGGTCGTCTTATACGCCCAGTCGTCTTATATGCCGGAAAATACGGTATATTATCTAATATGTACTCGACAAAAAAAAGGGGAGGGGGGAGGACCCTGAGTCTCACACTGCTACAAACAAACCTTTTCTGCAGCATCTGAGGAAATGTTGCATGTGTAGCTCGGAGGCATTACTCGCTGGCACTTCTTCTGCTGGTTACTCATCCCCCAGGAGTTCGCAAAATTGTAGCTGTTCTCTTCCAATATCCCTGAAATGGGAAGGAGAGAAAAGGCAACATTATGCAATAATCTGATTAGAATTCCCTTGTTAATACACACTTTTAATGGGTTACCGAGAGCTCTGCATTGTAACTAGGGGTGAAATCCAACAGGTTCTGGAGAACTGGTAGTGGAAATTTTGAGCAGTTCGGAGAACCAGCAAATCCATGCCACCTCTGGCTGGTCCCAGAGCAGGGTGGGAATGGGGATTTTGCAATATTTTTCCCCTGGAGTGGGGAGGGAATGAGGATTTTGCAATATCCTTCCCCCACGAGTGGGGTGGGAATGGGGATTTCCCAGTATCCTTCCCCCAGGAGAGAGGTGGGAATGGGGATTTTGCAGTGCCCTTCCCCAAGGAGTGGGGAGGGAATGGGGATTTTGCAGTATCCTTCCCCTGGAGTGGGGTAGGAATGCAGATTTTGCAGTATCCTTCCTCCAGGAGTGGGGAGGGAATGAGGATTTTGCAATATTCTTCCGCCAGGAGTGGGGTGGGAATAGGGATTTCCCAGTATCCTTCCCCCAGGTGTGAGGTGGGAATGGAGATTTTGCAGTGCCCTTCCCCCAGGAGTGGGGAGGGAATGGGGATTTTGCAATATCCTTCCCCCAGGAGTGGGGAGGGAATGGGAATTTTGCAGTATCCTTCCCCTGGAGTGGGGAGGGAATGTGGATTTTGCAGTGTCCTTCCCTTGCCACGCCCACCAAGCCACGCCCACAGAACTGCTAATACAAAAATTTGGATTTCACCACTGATTGTAACCCAGCACCCAAAGCTTATCGTTCTCTTTAAAAGCTATTTTTCCAAATGGATCAAACCTCAAAAATCACTCTGGGCTCTTGCCTTTCTAAAAAACCTTTCTAATTGCATAAGATACTCAGGAATTAATTTATGAGTTGGCTTCAGTTTCTAACTGTATAAAGGAAAGTTGTGCAGCTCAAGCCCCAGGGAAAATTTCCTGATTTATTTGTGAGATCACAGCCCCCATCACATCTGCCTGCAAGGCACAAAGTCTTTGGAAAAGACTCTCTCTCACACACACACCCTTTCTCCCAGAACAATGTTTCCCAATCTTTGCTCACTGGAAGATGTGTGGCCTTCAACTCCCAGAATTCCTAGCTGGCTATGGAACTCTGGGAGTTGAAGTCCACGCATCTCCCAGTGACCAAAGTTTGTTTGTTTATTATTCATTATGAAATTGATTTGCCGCCCATCTCATCTTACCTTATACCCCAAACATGGAAACCCTGTCTGAAGCAGAGATCACCAGATACTCCTTAAAGGCATTGGCAAGACAGAAACTTCAAAAACAGGTAGTCCTTGATTTTCAAAGGTTCGTATAGCAACCATTGAAAGTTACAACAGTCCTGAAGAAGTACCATATTTTTCGGAGTATAAGGTGCGCATTTCCTCCTCCCAAAAGGGGGTGAAAATTTGTGTGCCCACCCACTGGCCCCCGCCCTTTGGCCTCTGCCTCCCAGCAATTTACCTCCTTGCCTTGCAGCAAGCAGCAAGAAGCAGCAGCCAATTTCAGCTTCAGCACAGCCTAATTAGCACAAGTTGATTGTCCATTGGATCGGCCTCCTGACTCTCAGCTGTTTCAGGCTGCAGGGATTGCCATTGCCTATCGCTGTGCGGGCCTCTGCTGCTTGCTGCAAGGAGGTAAATTGCTGGGAGCAGATTATTTTTTTCCCTTGTGCTAATCAAACTATGCTGAAGACGAAAGTGAAAGTAAAGCAGGCTGTTTGCTGTTTGCTGCAATGAGGCAAAAGTGCTGGGAAGCAGAGGTAGATTTTTTTCTTGTGCTAATCAGGTTGTTTTGAAACTGAAACTGAAACAGGCTGTTTACTGTTTGCTGCAAGGAGGCAAATTGCTGGGAGGCAGAAGCAGATTTCTTTTTCTTGTTTTCCTCACCAAAAAAGGTAGGTGCATTTTATAATAAGGAGCGTCTTGTACTCTGAAAAATACAGTAACTTATGACCATCTTTCACACTTACAACTGTTGCGGCATCCCCATGGTCCTGGGATCAAAATCAGAACACTTGGCAACCAACTCATATTTGTGACGGTTGTCATGTCTCTGGGTCATGCGATCCGCTTCTGCGACCTTTTGACAAGCCGAATCAATGGGGAGGCCAGATTCACTTAACTACCGTGTGACTAACTTAACAACCGCAGCGATTCGCTGAACACTTGTGGGAAGGAAGGTCATAAAATGGGGCAAAATTCCCCTAACAAATGTTTTTCTTAGCGACAGAAATGTCCGGCACAATTGTGGTCATAAATCGAGGGCTACCTGTAGTGACAACCTCAGAAACACAAACCATTTCTTAAAACAAAAGAACTGGCTTAAAAAAAGGAAGAAGAAGAAGAAGCAGATTGTGAATTTAGTTCCTGCCTTTCTGTGTGGGGAAACCTATCGCTATCTGATCACAGACACGGAAAAATACTGCAATTACTGAATTATCTTTTTTTTTAAAAAAAGAAGAACAATTAAGCTTCAAATATGTTTCACGCAGGGTATTTTTTTTTCCCATGAGAAAGCAAAGTGGAAATTTCCTTCCTAAAAATAATACCAGCGTGTTTATCGCTACTCATTCATTGACCTTCCTTCCAAGAAACAAAACCAGAAAAGTGACTCAGATCTTCAAGAGGAAAACATACAGAGTCACCATCTTTTAGCACCTGGGGGCAAATGCGGATTTTTCTAGAGCATTCACACCACACAGCTGCAAACCACAATGACTATTCACACAATAGCTCTCACAATGAGCAGCAATTCTTTCCCAGAAGACAAAAGGTTGAGGGTTATATTTGCATTCCCTCTCCAGACCCAGAATGTCCCTCTAATTTTGCTGGAATACTGGCAAAACCCTGATCTGGAAAGCCTTCCAGACAAAACCCTGATCTGCCAACATTGTTTATTATTTGCCAAAGATGCCACTTAAAGCCTCTCTATTTGAATCCAGAAGCATTTTCAGAAACAAAGCTAATTCAGATGGCCACCGTGCTCATATCTTCTTTTTTTCAAATCAAAAGAATAAGGAATAAAATTTGTTTGTTTGTTTGTTTGTTTGTTTGTTTGCTTGCTTGCTTGCTTGCTTGCTTGCTTGCTTGCTTGCTTATCTATCTATCTATCTATCTATCTATCTATCTATCTATCTATCTATCTATCTATCTATCTATCTATCTATCTATCTATCTATCTATCTATCTATTTATTTAAACTTTTATACCGCCCTTCCCCTACCGGACTCAGGGCACTGCACAGCCAAGAATCAAAAACATCCCAATACAAAATTTAAAATTTTAAAAGGATTAAACAAATTTTGGCCCAAAATTTAAAACCTCCCGACTAAAATCCATTTACAATTAAAAATATCTAAATATATCTAAGGGGGGGGGGGGTTTACGCCAGCCCAGTTTGATGAAATAGAAAAGTTTTTAGGGCATGGCGAAAAGCCCGGAGATCTGGTATCCTATGTATCTCTGGGGGCAGGTCGTTCCAGAGGGCAGGTGCTGCCACAGAGAAGGCTCTCCCCCTGGGAGTCGCCAGCCGACATTGCCTGGCTGATGGCACCCTGAGGAGTCCCTCTCGGTGGGAGCGTACTGGCCGGCGGGAGGCTATCGGCGGCAGAAGGCGGTCCCGTACGTGAAATTGAAGTAGAGATAGTAGAGAATATTTGCGGCTCAGGGTTGAGTTGTGGGATCCTGGGCTGCCCTCTGAGGTTGTTCGTTTTCTTGCCGATGTTTCATCACCCAACTTAGTTCAACCCGACTTCAATTTTGGAATCCTTGGTGCTCTCACTTGTTGTTTTCTTGCAAGAAAGGAACAAGCTCAGAGAGAGCACCAAGGATTCCAAAATTGAAGTCAGATGGAACAGATCTTCTATGGGCGTTGAGGAAGCAGGGGTGGGTTTCACTTAACTTTACCACTGGTTCATCGCACATGCACATGCTTGCTTCACATGCTTGTGTGTTGTCCGTGCGCGTGGGACAAGCACAGACAGTACATACATGTGCTTCCACAAATGTGCCTGGCCTCGAAAATGTGCCTAAATAGCATGACTTGGAGCCAGGGCGGGTTGATGAGCCCATCTGAGATCTCCGCTACCGGTTCGGGCAAACCAGGACGAACCGGCTGAATACCACCTCTGTGAGGAAGGTCCCAAGAGACATCCAATGAGGGCTCCTTGTTTTCTATGAAAACTGAGTCTCTGAAGTTCAGGACTCCTGGGGGAGGGAATATTCAAATAGTTCCCCTCTTGCAAACATTGCTGGAGACTGCCTGCCTCCCAGTCTTTGCATCTTCCACTATGGAAGCAAATGGCCGGAAGTAGATGAGGGGAGTGGCCTTAATCAGCTTGCCCTCAGTCTCACCTTTTGTGGCTTTCCAGGAGAGAGGGGCGGCATTCCAGGAGGACCAAGAGACACTGTGACCGTCATAAATATATGAACCAATTGCCAAGCACCCGGATTTTGATCATGGGACCATGTGGGATGCTGCGATGGCCGTAAGTGTGAAAAAAGAGTCATAAGTCACTTTTTTCAGTGCCGTTGTCACCTTGAATGGTTGAATTAAACTAACAGTTGTAACTTGAGGGCTACTTGGAGTCTGTCCTTTCTTGCTTTTCTTTTTCTTTGAGACCTTTTAGAAAATTTCCTAATCACGGGATACAGCCCCCTTAAACTGAGTCAACATTTCATGCAGTGTTTTTTTAAAAAAAAAAAAAAAATAAGAAAGAAATGTTTCTCAGGTAAAATGAATCATCGGAGCTGGAGTAAAATCAGCCAAAAATAACAAGAAGAGACCTTTCACATTTGGCTGTTAACGTATTGACCCTTTTTCAAAAGATTTAAAATTGCGCAATGCCTCATTCCAGTAAGTTTTTTTTTCTGCACAGCCGCCCTGGAGCCTTAATCACATACGTTAAAATTCTTAAACTTTGTACAGCCTTACCTAAAGTAGAGGTTAAGGTAAAAGTTCCCCTCGCATATATGTGCTAGTCGTTCCTAACTCTAGGGAGGCGGTGCTCATCTCTATTTCAAAGCCAAAGAGCCAGCACTCTCCGAAGACGTCTCCGTGGTCATGTGGCCGGCATGACTAAATGCCAAAGGCGCACGGAACGCTGTTACCTTCCCACCAAAGGTGGTCCCTATTTTTCTACTTGCATTTTTTATGTGCTATCAAACTGCTAGGTTGGCAAAAGCTGGGATAAGAAACGGGAGCTCACCCCGTTATGCGGTACTAGGGATTTGAACCGCTGAACTGCCGACGACCTTTTGATCGACAAGTTCAGCGTCTTAGGCACTGAGCCACCGCGTCCCTAAGTAGAGGTTACGAGATATTTAAAGGCACATTTTTGTGGCGGGCTCAAACCCAGCACCTGTCACGGCTGCACCAAGGACTCAAAACTTTCCCTAGAAGGCCACTCATTTCCTTCCATACGCCTTCCAGCAGCTGTTTGCAGTAAATAACATTTTCGGCTTTGCATTACTAATTGCAATTTCCCCAGTTGAAAATAACAAGGCTGTGAGCACACAGCTCCAGATCTGGATCAGAGAGCCCTGTGTAGTTTCTCCCAAAAAGAAAGTGACTGGGGAAAAAAAAAACTCCGCTAACTTTGAGGAAATGGGGTTGAAAGACCTCACCCCATTCCTAAGAGATCTGTAAGGGGCGTGTATAAGAGCATCAGCATGCCTACCATCCATGTCCTAATGTTTCCTCTATTTGTATCTATATTACATATTCAATTCATGCTTATATTTATCTATATTACCTAATATGTTCTTGACAAATAAATAAAATAAAATAAAAGCTGCAGAACAGGTGAGGAAGAGGCTCAAAAGAGATCTTCCCTAGTTTCTCAGGCTGTATAAAAGACCTGAGGGGGGGAAGGAGTGTACTTCCTTACTTGCAAGATTAAGCGAATGTAGCTTCACAATCAAGTAGAATGAGCTCATCTAATTGTGACTCTTATCTAGCTTGCCCCACAAGGGTAACACAGATGTCCTGCAAAGAGATACGCTCCAGACACAATGAAGAATCGCATAATGAGTGAGGAATATTAGAAGCTTTCAAGTAAACATTACCGGAAAGAAGGCAATACCAAAAGATACTATTCAGTACATACTGACTACTCACCTTCCTGGGTCATGAAGTCATCTTCAGCAAATCGGTTGAAATTCCCACAGAGTCCACACGTCCTATTATAGTGTTTCTCTGCAAGGCTTAGAATGATATTCCCACTGACGTCAATCTTCACCACGAAGCCATATTCCTCACCGGACAGCTTATAATACCCAGCTTCCTTTTCCAGAAAGACTCCGTTTGAGGCATACGGTATCAAAATCCTTTTTTTTTTACAAGAGGAAGGAGAGATTCCCTTAGTATCCGGTGCAGAATAGAATACACTACTTTCGATTCTGGGACACAGATAGTCCTTGACTTAGGATCACGATTGAGCCCCCAAATTTCTGTTGCTTATCAAGACAGTTGTTAAGTAAATTTGGCCCCGTTTTACAAACTGTCTTGCCACCGTTGTTCTTCGTGTATGATTATTATTGGTTTTTCAAAATAAAAAATACAATGTAATTTTTTTTAAAAAAAAATAGTAGAAATTAAGGACAAAAAGGAAACAGAGTATTACTTAACATGGGACTTATTGTACAAACGGTTAGATAACAGGTGCAGAGATTAGTAACAATAACAAAAGAAGATTAACAAAATAGAGATAGATACTGTAGATAGATAGCGAGAGAGAGAGAGATGATAGATAGATAGATAGATGATAGATAGATAGATAGATAGATAGATAGATAGATAGATAGATAGATAGATAGATAGATAGATAGATAGATAGATGATAGATGATAGATAGATAGATAGATAGATAGATAGATAGATAGATAGATAGATAGATAGATAGATAGATATAAGCATATATACTATAAGTAATAGTACTATTGGACTGTACTTGACTATAGATTAGAGTGTATACAGTGACAAGTGTATAGTGTTATGGTATAACTATGAGAATAACAGTTATAACAAAGGCATACAAGATTATGTATATTTAAAAGAGACTACATTGTATAATTATGAGAACAATGGTTATAATCAGGGTGCATAATACTACGTATACTTAAAAGAGACGTGTTACAGATAGTAAATACACTGTCGTCGCAAAAATGGAAACGTGATATATAATAAAAGAAAATGTACTGTGTTTCCCCAAAAATAAGACCCTGTCTTATATTTTTTTGAACCCCAAAATAAGCGCTTGGCCTTATTTTCAGGGAGGTCTTATTATTTTGGGGTGCATGGAGCAAGATTTATTTATTTATTTATTTATTTATTTGTTAGTTTGATTTATATGCCGCCCTTCTCCGAAGACTCAGGGCGGTTTACAATGCATTAAGCAATTGATGGGGTTCCTCTTGCTGTCTCACCTGATTTCCAGCTCTATGTTTAAATATTTTCGGGGAGGGCTTATTTTAGGGCATGCACTCAAAAGCCTGATTGGGCTTATTATCATGGGATGTCTTATTTTGGGTGAAACAGGGTATAATAAATAATAATAATTTTAAAAAATGATAGAAAACTTAAGAAAAGGGGGAGGGAAAAGAAAAGAAATATAGTGCAAAGGGAGATAAAGAAAGAAAAAGGCACCAACGTCCGACTCTCTTTAACACAGTTAACAATATTACAACCACAAATTTTTGCTTTTACACAACAGTACGTACAAGCCATTCCTATAACAATAGGCCTGCCTAGTTAACAAAAAACAAGTTTTGTATTTTTTTTTTTCATTGCAAGCACAAAATTCGGAAGCAATTTCAGAATAGAAACAAGGTTAGATATATTCTCTACTTTGGATAAAAGAATCAATTTGATTCTTTGCTACCCTTTGCTCTGTGTGTGTGGGGGGGGGGTGTTAATATATGCTTCTATAAATTCATTAATCTTTATCATAATTTATATTGCCACAGTTGATAAGTGCAGTTGTTAGGTTAGGAACAATTTTTAAGTCGGGGTCTGCAACCTTAAATACTTAAAGAGCCATTTGGACCCGTTTCCCACAGAAAAGAAAACATCGGGAGCCACAAAACCTGGGTGGGCGTGGCCAACTCGATGTCACTCACTTCCACCAGTCACATGACCCCCTAGCCACGCCTACCCAGCAGGTCATTAGGGCAGAGAACCAGTTGTTAAAAAACACCGGGAACCACAAAATCCTTTTGACATCTCTCTCTCCCCGCTCCCTCCCTCTCTCTCTGTATCTCTCTATGTCTCTCTCTCTCTCCCACTCTCTCTGTATCTTTCTGTCTCTGCCCTGGTCACTTCTCCATCCCCCACTGTCACCCTTACCTTCTCAGGCCAGGCGAGGAGTGACTGGGAGGGGAGGGCAAGGGGTGGGGCCAGCCCATGGTGGGATCACCTGACAGGGAGCCACATCAGAGGGCCCAAAGAGCCGCATGCAGCTCCAGAGCCGTAGGTTGCTGATCCCTGTTTTAAGTGAATGTGGACTCTGCTTGTCAGAAGGTCACAAAAAGTGATCACATGATCCTGGGACACAGCAACCGTCATAACTATGAGTCAGTTGCCAAGCATCTGAATTTTGATCAAATTTTTGAATTTTGATGGGGATGCTGCAAAAGTCGTAAGTGTGAAAAATGGTCAAGATACTTTGCTCAGTGCCAATGTAACTTCAAACGGTCACTAAATGAATGGTTGTAAGTCGAGGACTTCCCGTATTGATGTCGACGTAACCAAAATGTTTACCTTTTTTCACCTTGAGTCACAGTGCCATTTAAGAATACATGAATATCAAAATATTCTCCAAGGTACAAAGAAAGACCGGTTCTTTTCCCATTGTGATAGTCACCTGAAACGGAACAAAAAGTTAGTAACATTTTTACTAATAATCATTGGCTTGTTCTCCTTTTTAACAATTATGGGTAAATTATGAGAAGCAATTGTTCTTACTGCTTCTATTTATTATTATAGTGTTGTGGCCCACCAGCGGCCTGTGCAGCTGGTAGCTGATTCCGACAGCGAGAAGGCTGGTGTGGTGATTTGCCAGCACCCTGTGCAGCTGGCACTCGAGTCAGACAATGAGGAGGCTGGAGAACAGTTGTTGCCAGAGGTGGGGATTCAGCCAGGGCCTTCAGAACCTCCAGAAGCTCCTTTAAGTGAAGAGGAAGAAGAGGAGGAGCCTCTTCTCAATGCACGGGCACGCAGAGCTGCCAAAAGGCAAGAATGGCTCCTCAGGAGGAGGTCAACTCGAGAGTAAGGCTTGGGGTTAATTGGCCACTCCCCTAGCCTATTTAAGGAACGACGGACGACTGAGGCAATTTGCAGAAAACAACTTCATTCATATTCTTTCGCGTATTGACTCCAGAAACATCTGATCGGCTCTTGCTTCTCTCTTGTCATTTTTCCTGCAAATTGATTCTGGGCAATTCATTCTGCCAACCACAGTAAGCTTACGGTTCTCTGAAAGACTATACCTCAGAATTGAGTTATTATTCCTTGGACTCTTGTCGGCGGTTAATGAAGTTAAATTAACAGCCCTTGTTCAGAAAAGACCGATTTAAACTGTACTTGTGTTTGAACAACTACTAAGAAAGCTCATTAGTAGTCCTTCATTCGTAAACTAAGGTTTGTACGGACTTTGTGTGTGCTGCGTTCTTTGTGGTCCATAGCTGGGGCAGAACATATACCAGCTCTTCGGTATGCCAATTTCCCAAAAACCATGGAAAATCGTCAAGGCCATCCAAATCAAAAGTTCATCCTTTTTTTTTTTTAAATGCTAGTGTCTGGATTCCGAGGAACACCCCCAACGAAATCAAACTCCGAGGCTTGAAGTTCCTCAAAGCTGACTTTTATTAGAGATGTCATATTGGCACATCTGGGAAAACCCGACTCTGAAAGCTTCCGGGTTTTCCTCAACCACAAGAAAGTTTATAGACCTTGCCCACATCTCCCACATGTCCACATAGCTCCAATCAGTTCTTTCCCAAACAGAAGACATCCTCCAATTTCTTCTTTGCACAGCTGCTGGACACCATGGCCTTGAACTTCTCTTTGAGAAGTTTGTCATGGCTATCTCTACTTCACTCATGCAATTCCCTCTTCCAACTTCCCACGGTTTGACTGTGGCAGGCCTGGACCTTCAAGGCACACAGGTAATATGGCTTCCAGGCATACAGCTAGCTTAGCTAAAATGTTTAAAAATATGTCTAGCAGAGGTTGGAAACGTAACCAAAAAATGGGCACATTTTATCATATGTGGTGGACTTGTTTTAAAGAAAAAGAAAAAGAAAAATTGGACAAAAATACACAGGTGGTTAGAAAAGATGATAGGGAAACATGTGGATTTTAAACCTGAACTGTTTTTATTAAGTATAATATCAGAAAAGAGCCTGGTAGCTCAGCAGACTGAAAGCATTGTGATTAACACCAGCTGTCTGCAATTACTGTAGTTCGAATCTCACCAGGCTCAAGGTTAACTCAGCCTTCCATCCTTTCTAAGGTAGGTGAATTGAGGACCCAGTTTGTGGGGGCAATAAGCTGACTTTGTATAAATATACAGAAGTATGAAGGCTATTGCTTAACTCATTGTAAGCCGCCCTGAGTCTCCGGAGAAGGGTGGCATATAAATCAAATTTTTTTTAAAAAACCCTGATAAGAAAAGTATGTATTTAATATTACATGTTTTAACAGCACCAGGGATTATATTCGCACAATAGTGGGAAAATGAAGAAATACCACGAGACGAAGCGATGATTAAGAAGATACTAGACTGTGCCAAAATGGATAGACTTACATTGAAAATTAAACAGAAAGAAGATAGCGATTATTATCAAACATGGAATCTATTTTATCAATGGTTGGAAAAAAGGGGTGGGAATTAAGAATATAATTTATATTGCTAAGCAAATTAAATACCCAGATAACACGATGCTTATTAAGCACTAAGAAATGTAATTAATAGAAAATCAATTTTTTAAAAAAAGATCATCCGTTTTTTACATGGATAGGCGGAGCAAATGAAAAATGCGAACCAGCAACCTTGCAGAAAAGTTCAAATTAAAAAAAAAAGAAAATTCTCTACCATTTTTAACAGAAGTGCAAAATGATTTTTCTTGTAATTTCGTGGAATCATAGGAAAACCTGCAAAAGTCACATCCCCTGGTGCATCCTCATCATCCTCATCATCCTCATCCTCATCATCATCTAGAGGCATGCCATTCGTGATAGACAGATGTCCCAAATCTGTCTGAAATCTCTTGTGAAGGAGGATCCAGTAAGACAGTATGATAAAAGAAAAGATGTTGAAGCAGATTTATGTTTCCATTTAGGACGGGAGGAAGGTAAGAAGACACTGGAAGCAAAACCCAGGACTGAGAGAGAGATGGTTGGCTATCTAGGACAGGATTGGTGCAAGTCATTTATTGGCAGGTTTTGAGTTGAGTGGGATCAACTTAACACTAGTGGGACCCTAGAAAGAATGCAGAGAAGAGCGACAATGACAATAAGGGGTCTGGAGCAGGGGCGAAATCTATTTACCTTCCCTACTGGTTCGGAAGTGCGTGCACATCACATGCTATTTTAGACCCTCTGTGCATGTGGAAAGCCTTCTGCGCATGCGCAAAGGGTCAAAAACAGGTTACTTCCTGGTTAAAACCAGGAAGTAACTTTACTTACTTTACTTTACTTTTATTGGATTTATATACCACCTGTTATGTCCTTATAAGGACATCCGCCTGGGATTGGCTGAAGATCCTTTCGGCGGGAGTTTTGAATCCCTGTCAGTGGGCGGTGCGTCTGCCGGAGCGAATATAAGGAGAGCTCCGGCAGCGCACAGTCAGTTCAGTTCGCATTGAATAAATGTTTGTTCTTGAACTCAGCTGGTCACTCTTCTTTCCTGCGCCGATCTAACACTGGCGACGAAGGACTAGAGAAGAATCCCCGCGTGGCACGATCGCCTTAACGAGCTGAAGTCACTCGACGCGGCCTGAGAGATGGCAACGCCGCAAGCGCCGTTCGCCTCGCTGGCTCCTTTCAACCCCAGCCGGGAGAAATGGAGCTCCTATATGATCCGTTTCCGCCAATTCCTCCGGGGAAACGGCTACACCAATATCGACGACGAGAGGAAGAGGGCTCTTTTCCTCGCCAACTGCGGCACCGATGTGTTGGAGCTCGCTGTCAACCTCGTCGCACCCAGAGACATTGAAGTCATGTCCTGGGTGGATCTACAGGCTGCCCTGCAAGACCATTATGCACCATCGGGCACCCCCATTTCCAACCGCTTCACGTTCCGCCAAAGGAACCAGATGGAAGGCGAATCCCTCAAGGACTTTGTTGCGGCATTGCGACAAATCGCAGCTAACTGCGAATTTGAAAATGTCGACAATGCCTTACGAGACGGGATCGTCTTCGGAATGAGAGATGCCAACCTCCAGAAAAAGTTCCTGAGTAGGAAGCGCCTGTCCCTGAAGGACGTCCTCGAAGAGGCCACGGCTGCGGAGACCTCTGAGACCGCCGCCGCTGCGATGCGCCAGTCCCGTGGGATCCACAAGATCCACAAGCCGGCGTCGGATTCGTCCGATGACTCGGCTGCACAAACTGATTCAGAGGGAGAATCGACTGTCTTAAAAGTTTCCCGCCCATCTAGGCGGGAAATTCAAAAAGATGGCCGCCGCGCAGCTCAATGCGGCAGTTGCAAGGGACTCCATCCACGCCAGTCCTGCCGCTGGCGCGATGCAACCTGCAGACGCTGCCTCAAGAAGGGGCACATCGCCGAGGCATGCAGAGCCTCTGATCCGGTTCCGGACTCGATTAAGCCCCGCACTCTTGAAAATCGCCGCGATACCCAGAGGTCATCCAAACGGTCCTCAAACCAGCAAAACCGCGACGACCGCAATGACTCCCAGGGCGGCGCTGTACACCAAACAACCATCGGACTCACCAGCAACAACAGTGCCACGAAATTCCATGTGACACTGTTGGCAGAAGGGTTGCCGTGCACCATGGAAGTGGACTCTGGCTCCGTCTACTCTATCATCGACTGGCACCAGATTAAGAAGCTGAAGCCGGCACTCCGCAAGCGCCACCTTCAACCCCTTAACTCCCAACTGGTGGATTTCGGCGGAAATCCCATCGGCGTTCTCGGAAGAACCAACCTCCACATCGCCTTCAAGCTATTCCAAGGCCAGCTTCCAATAACAGTCGTGGAGCACAGCCGCCCGACCCTGCTGGGCGTGGAGTGGTTCGAGCCGTTGGGGCTTTCTATTGGAGGCATCCACCAGGTTAGCTCAGGGGAACTCGACGCGCTCATCGGAGAGTTCCCAGAAGTCTTCGATGGTAAGTTAGGGACCTTTACAGGGAAACCCATTTCTTTTAATCTGGACAAGGGGGTTACCCCTATTCGGCTTAAGCCCCGCCGGGTTCCATTTGCCTTAAGGGCTAAGGTAGATGCTCAGCTAGATAAGCTGATAGCCCAAGGCATACTGGAACCCATCGATCATGCTTCATGGGAGACTCCCATTGTGACCCCCATGAAGCAGGATGGATCTGTGCGCATCTGCGCTGACTACAAAGTGACCATCAATAAAGCGTTACCGCAGAGCGCATACCCTGTGCCGGTGGTGCAACATTTGCTGCACTCACTCGGCAAGGGCCAAATTTTTGCCAAACTGGACCTGGCCCAGGCTTACCAGCAATTGCCAGTTGATCGGGAAACGGCGGAGGCTCAGACGATTGTCACCCATAGAGGCGCGTTTAAGTGCAACCGCCTCCAGTTTGGGGTCAGTGCAGCCCCAGGCATTTTCCAATCTATGATGGAACGCCTTCTCCAAGGCGTTCCAGGGGTGGTGCCTTACTTCGACGATGTGCTGATCTCTGGTGAATCTAAGGCCCAACTCTTTGACCGCCTGAGACTCGTTTTACGACGGTTTCAGGAGAAGGGCCTGAGGGTCAGGAGGGACAAGTGCATCGTCGGGGTACAGGAAGTCGAGTTCCTGGGCTATCTCATAGATAGTTCTGGCATCCGCCCCACCAAATCAAAAGTTAAGGCTATCCATGAAGCTCCCAGCCCCAAAAACAAAGCGGAGCTTCAGGCTTTCCTTGGATTGCTTAACTTCTACGCAATTTTCCTCCAGCAGAAAGCCACAGTTGCTGAGCCGCTCCACCGCTTGCTGGCAAAGGCGGCTCCCTGGAGGTGGGGACGCGAGGAAGAATCTGCTTTTCGAGCTGTGAAAGACCTGCTGACCTCCGACAGCGTGCTCATTCAATATAATGAGACGTTGCCCATCAGACTGACCTGTGACGCTTCACCCTACGGCGTGGGCGCTGTCCTCAGCCACGAACTGCCTACCGGCTGTACAGCCCCCATTGCCTACTTTTCTAAGACTATGTCCGCTGCGGAACGCAATTATAGCCAACTGGACAAAGAGGCATTGGCTATTGTTGCAGGGGTGAAGCGCTTCCACGAATACCTCTATGGCCGGTGTTTCACCATCGTCACCGATCACAAGCCGCTGTTGGGCCTTCTTGCCGGAGACAAGCCAACACCAGCCTTCATGTCCCCACGCATGACGCGTTGGGCCATTTTCCTCGCCGGCTACTCCTACAGCCTCGTCCATCAACCCGGTAAAGCCATCGCGAACGCCGACGCCCTCAGCCGATGCCCATCCGCCGAGGCCGTGGAGGATCCCGCACCCACGATCGAACTGCTGCACATCGACAATGACAGCAACTGTCCCGTAACGTCTGCCGACGTCGCTACGCACACGCGGGCCGACCCCATCCTCCGCAAAGTCCAGGCTTGGGTCTTAAGGGGCTGGCCGACCCAAGATGTCAGCAGCGAGTTCCTGCCGTTCAGCCGGAAGCGAGAGGAGCTGTCCACCATGCGCGGCTGTTTGTTATGGGGAGACAGGGTGCTGATTCCCGGCTCGCTACAAAAACGAACTCTGGCCGCTTTACATCGGGGGCACCCGGGCATAGTCCGAATGAAAGCTCTGGCACGGAGCTACGTCTGGTGGCCAGCCATGGACAAAGACATTGAGCAATGGGTCGCCAGGTGTACTCCGTGCCAAGAAGTAAGACCTGCACCCCCTCAATCAGACCCGACGCCCTGGGAAACCCCCAGCTCTCCCTGGTCGCGCATCCACATTGACTTTGCTGGCCCCATTCAGGGGCACCATCTCCTCATCGTGGTGGATGCCTACTCCAAATGGCTGGAGGTCGTCCCCATGGCATCGACCACAACGGAAGCAACGATCAGAGCCCTCCGCCGACTGTTTGCCACCCATGGACTCCCTGACGTCTTAGTCTCGGACAACGGTCCTCAACTTACGTCCGTGCCCATGGAGGCTTTTCTCGCAAGTCTGGGCATCCGCCATGCCCTCTCTGCCCCTTACAGACCGGCTGGAAATGGACAGGCTGAAAGAATGGTGAGGCTCACCAAGGAGTCTCTCGCCAAGATGGGACCTGGGGATTGGCAGGAGCGCATTGACACCTTCCTCCTGACTCAACATATCACACCCCACTCTGCCACCCGGAAATGCCCTGCCGAACTGTTGATGGGCAGGCGACTCCGGTCACCCCTGGACAGACTGCACCCGCAATACACTTCAGAGGTTCCCGCATCCGCCAGCCGTCAACTTCGCCAATTTTCGATCGGCGACGCCGTGTTCGCTTTAAATTTCCACGGCTCGCCTAAATGGCTTAAAGCTACAGTACACAGCACAACCGGCCCCAAATCCTACCGAGTTGAGCTGGAAGACGGACAGATCGTGAGACGTCATCTCGACCAGCTCCGCAAAAGGTGGAGGGAAGTGGGTGAAAACCAGCCGGACGAGGTAGGCCTAAACCACCCCGACGAGGTAGGCCTAAACCACCCCGACGAGGTAGGCCTAAACCACCCCGACGAGGTAGGCCTAAATCACCCTGACGAGGTAGGCCTAAACCAACCTTGTGAGGTAGGCCCCGACCTCCCCGACAGAGTAGGCCAACACCACCCTGGCGAAGTAGGACGACCCCACCCAGACGAGGGAGGCCGCCAACGAACAAGTAAGACAAGCACCTTGGCGCCAAATTCAACTGCAGCTGCAAACAGCCAAGTAGACCGGGGACAACCCAGCAGGGGAAGCCAACAGCAACCCCGCGAGGTGGTAACCCGACAACCCGGAGACGGGGACCTCCAGCCAACTCTTCAGGAGTCCCCGCAACCACCACCCGACCGCGCAGAAGACCAACCCTGCGAGGAAGGCCGCCACCACCCCAGCAGAGTAGGCCAACACCAACCCGGCATGGCCGAACAACCCGGCGTCCTGCCAACATCAAGATCACCTCCAGCCAACCAGCCGTACCAAGAGGGCTTACACCACCCCTGCAAGGTAGGCCTACGCCACCCCGACAGGGTCGACACGCCGCCCGGGCCATCCACCAAACTCCCCGGGAGTAAGCCGGACTCAACCAGGGGACCCCCAGGGTTAGCCCAGCCACCTCCGCCGAACTCGCACCCAGACCCAGACCGACGCGACTCGAGCCCAGCAGGGAACCGAGGGAAACCCAGGGACCTACCGAGGCTCAGGAGTTCCGGACCGGTCCACCGCAGAGAGCCACAACGGCGACCTCAGGATCCGTGCAGGAACGAGGGAGACCAGCATCCACAGCAGGCGGAGATCCGAGACCCGGCCGGAGGTTCTGGGACTGAGCCAGCGTCCTCTACGGCCAGATCCAGCCCGGCACCGGAGCTGGAGCCCGGAGCAGAGCGGACACCTCCCGTCCATGTCGGTGCCCATCCGAACTGTGAACTGCGCAGGTCTACGCGGGCACGTAGACGTCCTGTTTATCTTAGCGATTACCTCCCTGATGGACTGACTAAGAACTAGGGGGGAGGAGTGTTATGTCCTTATAAGGACATCCGCCTGGGATTGGCTGAAGATCCTTTCGGCGGGAGTTTTGAATCCCTGTCAGTGGGCGGTGCGTCTGCCGGAGCGAATATAAGGAGAGCTCCGGCAGCGCACAGTCAGTTCAGTTCGCATTGAATAAATGTTTGTTCTTGAACTCAGCTGGTCACTCTTCTTTCCTGCGCCGATCTAACACCACCCTACTCCCGAAGGACTCAGGGCGGTGTACAGCCAACAATAAAAAATACATGAATACAAAATTTAAAACCAACTAAAAACAAATTAAATAAATTTGGCCCAGACAAAATTAAAACACCCCACATAATTTAAAACAAATTAAAATTTAACACTAAAAATGGAGGGAGGTTAGGCCAGGCCCGCCTGGCGAAATAAAAAGGTCTTAAGAGTGCGGTGGAAGGTGCGCAGATCCGGGATCCTCCGTATCTCCGGGGGGAGCTCGTTCCAGAGAGTAGGTGCTCCCACAGAGAAAGCTCTCCAGGTGGGTGGGAGGAGCCTTGCGCTGCCTCCACTACCGGTTCTCTGAACCACCTACCATCGCTGCTACTAGTTTGCCTGAACTGATGAAACCTGGTAGCATTTCATCCCTGGTCTGAAGGTGAAAGCATACTATGAATGAGGGAATGAGGTATGTCTAGTCTAACAAAGAGAAGGACCAGGATGGTCTGATAACAGTCTTCTAGTACTTGAGGGACTATGAAAGAGAAGAAGGGCTCACCCTAGTCTCCAGAACAACTGAGAGCAAGGCAAGAAGTAACGACTGAAAGGTCATCAAGGAGAAATTCAACCTAGAACTAAGGAGCAATTTCCTATCAGTGAGAACAATGACTCAGTGGAACAGCTGTCCGCTAGAAGTTATGGATGCTCCATCACTGGAGGTTTTCAAGGTGAGACTGGACAGCCCATTTGTCTGGGATAGTATTACTGCTTGAGAAGGGGTTGGATTAGAAGACCTCCAAGGTCTCTTCCAACACTATTATTCTATGTTCTACATTTTGCTGAACAGCTTCCATTTCTAGCAAGCTCCCTTATATCTAGCTGAATTGCTCGTTCTTCCAATTTCCAAAAACTTGGGAGAGCTTCAGACAACATTCAAGAAGGATTCAACAGCATATTCAAAAGGCAGTTTAAACTCACCAAGTAAGAGGAAAGACCTCTTCTCACAGTCTCCAGCAAGCAGGTAGCTGCAGTCTCCAGCAAAATCATACAGGAGTTCATCAAAGGTTTTGATGTGATCGTCTCCAAAAAGGCTACAGCGGGCAAATGGCGGAGAGAATTCTTTTTGCCCTGCAAGATCATGATTAGTTAATGTAGGATGTCTATTCTATACCTATGGACCCTCCAACCTTGGCAACATTAAGATTTGTGAACTTCAACTGACAGATTTCTGGGAGTTGAAGTCCACAAGTCTTAAAGTTGCCAAGGTTGGAGACTCCGGTGTAGAACATTCTATGAAGTTCTACCATTTTCAAATGAGGTGACAAGTATCAGGCAACATTCAATGTTCAAACTAGAAAATCGAAACTCCACACAGCCAGTCACACATTTATTTATTTTTTTTAGAATAGAATAGAATTTTTGATTGGTCAAGGAATTTGTCTCAATGTACATAAAAGAAAGGATACATACATCAAGAATCATAAGGTCCAACACTTAATGATAGTCATAGGGTACAAATAAACAATCAGGAAAATATCCATATAAATTGTAAGGATATAAGCAACAAAATTACAGTCATACATTCATTAGTGGAAGGAGTTGAGTGGTGGGAACAATGAGAAGATTAATAGTAGTGCAGACTTAGTGAATAGTTAGACAGTGTTGAGGGAATTATTTGTTTAGCAGAGTGATGGCGTTCAGGGAAAAAACTGTCCTTATGTTTAGTTGTTCTGGTGGGCAGTGCTCTATAGCGTCGTTTTGAGGGTAGGACTTGAAACAGTTCATGCCCAGGATGTGAGGGGTCTGTAAATATTTTCACAGCCCTCTTTTTGACTCGTGCAATATACAGGCCCTCAATGGAACGCAGATTGGTAGCAATTGTTTTTTTCTGCAATTCTAATAGGTCTGCCCTACTCTCAACCCCTCCGTAAAATGAAGTCAAAATAAGAGATGGGCAGGGTTTTCCCTGAACATGACAATCATCATGAGCTGCAGAGAAAAAAGAGAAAAGCCAAGGAGCAAGGTAGTTCTTGGGGGTCCTCTCTACACTCCCCCCCCCCAAGTTTTATTTTGGCAAACCCCAGAGATTTGGGATGGGAGAAAGAAGGAAAAGCAGCAGTGGTCCTTTCCTCCTGTGGCTTGAGAATGGATCAAGTTAGGAAATCACAAGTTTCGTTGATATACTCTAAACCGCTATGTGGCTTGCTAGAAGTGCCTCAAGAATCCCAAGTTTGGTTAGTAAAGTTAGTACGAAGGCTTGGATTCAAATGACTTGCAACCCTTTATACCAGTCATTGCAGGGGACAAACCCGATATAGGGTTAGACCTCTGGGGGAGTGCAAAGTGCTAATACATGCTTGAGAGTCACTAACAGGCAACAATATTTTGCAGTGTGACTACGCACTGAGCAGAACGCATGCACTAATTGTGCTGGTTGTTTGAACAAGAATGCCACAACGATAGCGTAACCGAGCGGGCAAATGATGGACTTCTTACCCAGGGTTGATACAGGCAGGGCTAAGAGCAGCAGGAGTAAACATCTGGATCCAATCATCTGTGAAATAATTGGTTTTTTTTTAAAAAAAAGAGTAATTAGGAGAAAAATCCCAACTGTGCAACACAATCCTCTGGTCATTGGATTACACTGGATTTGCTCCAAGGAAGGGTAGACAAGACTGTTAGCCCAGCAAAATCCTACCTATTGCTTTTTTCCCCTCTTTTTCATTCATGTACATTTATATCTAGTCAGCTCAGCTCCCCCAATGAAACAATTTGAAACCTGCATAGAAATATTGCTCAACAGTTTCTGACTACAGCAGTCAAAAAAGTCCTAGAAATTAAGGCAAGCCCCCAGGGGAGCATTTAAAAAAAAGAAGAAGAAGAATCACAAATCAGAACAAGTTCTAAACTACTTTGAGCTCAATGCAGCCGTAAAAGGACCCCATTGGAGGATCTAGAAGGAGACTATATCCAGTTGAACTTGACTGCCAAGTAGGAATCCAACACCCAATGCAAGGCTAACAATCTGCTAGGCTCTAGTCATTCTGCTCTTATCCAAAATTCTAGTGATTCTGCTCCTTTCCAAAATTCTAGGTATTCTACTCCTATTCGAAATTCTAGTGATTCTGATCCTATCCAAAATTCTAGTGATCCTGATCCTATCCAAAATTCTACGTATTCTACTCCTATCCAAAATTCTAGGTATTCTACTCCTATCAAAAATTCTAGTGATTCTGATCCTATCCAAAATTCTACGTATTCTACTCCTATCCAAAATTCTAGTGATTCTGATTCTATTCAAAATTCTAGTGATCCTGATCCTATCCAAAATTCTAGAGATTCTGCTCTTATTCAAAATTCTAGTGATACTGCTTTGATCCAACATTCTACTGATTCTGCTCCAAAATTCTAATGATTCTGCTCCTATCCAAAATTCTAGTGATTCTGCTTTTATCCAAAATTCTAGTGATTTTGCTTTTATCCAAAATTCTAGTGATTTTGCTTTTATCCAAAATCTAGTGATTCTGCTTTTATCGAAAATTCTAGTGATTCTAGTCCTATCAGGAACGATCACTGCACCCAACACATTGTTCATCGAGAATGCTGTTTCATTAAAAGTACATAGCTGTTGCCCAGTGCTTATTCTAGGAAAAATTGTTCGCCTCAGATAAAATCAGAACAAGAATGTTAAGCAAGTATTCGTCTTAAAGATCTCCCCTCCTCACATTTATCCACAGACCCTGGAGTTAGAGTTGGTCTATTGGCCAACGCTCAATGCATGGAGCGTTGGCCATCTTGGATACCTTTGCTCTGTGCCAGAATCCGATGTCCATCATTCATGAGCCTCTCTGTGGTCGGAGCCCTCTCGGTTGCAGGAGGCTACATTGGACTGGCCTTGCCGACTATTTATTCCCAGTTGTACAAGCCAGGCAGGAACTCTTGTTCGTTCGAAGGGGAGATAAAGGCAGGCTGTTGCTTCCGCCCAGGGCTTAACACAATGCTGTGATCAGGAAAATCAAGTGCTTTAATGGTGCGCGAGAAACAATGAAAGGAAGTCGTATTAAATACTTTTGCAGGACAGATCAACCTCTGAAATAAAAAAAAAAAGTTCTGCTTGGGTATGGCAAGTAAGATGTGAAAGCCAGTTATAAAAGAAGGGGGAAATGCTGGATTAGCTCGCACCGGAGGGCAGGACAAGAAGGAATGGGTGGAAGCTTGTTAAACAGAGGGATAACCTAGAAGTAAGGAGAAATTTCCCGACATTGAGAACAATTAACCAGTTGGAAAGCCTTATCTCCGGAAGCTGTGGATGCTTCATCACTGAAGGTTTTCAAGACTGGATAACCATTTGTCTGGGATGATAGATGATCTCTGCTTGAGTAGGGAGTTGGATTAAAAGATCTCGGAGGTCCCTTCCAGACCTAGGATTCTAAATAGATCATAAATTCAACATTTCTCAGTTTGTTTGTTTTTTAACCTATGCCTTTACCTAGTTTAGGTGAATCAGAAAAATCTCTGCGTTAGGAGCAAAGTGCAAAAGGTTGCATCTAATTGGTATGAATTCCTTCTCACCTACCTAGCAGGGGTAGCGTTCACTTACTTTCCCTACCGGTTCGCAAATGTGAGTGCAGGCGCCTCGTCCATGGATGCGCCCGGCCTTCCGTGCACGTGCTCTCAGCTCCTTATCCCACACGGCACGGAGACAGCAAGAGAACACAGCCGGACAATCAAAAAGGAGTCGAATGCTGGTTTAATGCTTTTGTCAGTTACGAAATAACGCTGAGCCATAAAACAGCTTCAAAGTTGGCGTTACAGGCATCTGCCTTGTAACACTCTTTAATCCCCTGCTCCACCCCGCCCGTCACTGATCAGCCGTCCATCAGCTGTAGCGAGGCTTCTTCTCTGCCCTGACGCCCTCATCCTGAATCAACTCACAGCTTTACATTAGAGTAATCCTATCCCGGTGCCCTCATCCTGAATTGACTTACAGCTTTACATTAGAGTAATCCTATCCCGGTGCCCTCATCCTGAATTGACTTACAGCTTTACATTAGAGTAATCCTATCCCGATGCCCCATCACCTACGCCCGTGCCACTTACACCCAGTGCTCCCGTCACCATTTGTGGGCATTGCTGCATTTCTTGATGCGGTCTTGTAGTTGCTAGCGTCACCTCCCGCTCCTCGTTCCTCCTTCCCGCCCCCATAATGTCGAGCCTGCTGGACTCAACAGGCGCTTTTCTGGTGCGCGTGCCTTCTGTGCATGCGCCCGGCCTCAAAAACATGTCCAAATAGGATGGCATAGAGCAGGGATGGGTGGGCAGGCCCATCCTCAATTTCCGCTACCAGTTCGGGCAAACCGGTTCAAACCAGCTGAATATCACCTCTGATACCTAGACAAATGAGTAAATGGGACTCAAATAAATGTTATGGAATCAGGAAAACGAGGAATTAAGCAAATGCATTTTAATATGCATTTTGAGCCTGAGTAGCGTAGGGGGCTAATGCCTCCGACTAAAGGCAGCAATTAACATCCAGCTGCCTGTAATTCTGTGAGTTCAATCCTAGCCAGGCTCAAGGTCAACTCAGCCTTCCATCCTTTCTAAGGTGGGTAAATTGAGGACCCAGTTTGTGGGGGCAATAAGCTGACTTTGTATAAATATATACAAAAGTATTGCTTAATGCATTGTAAGCCACCCTGGGTCTCTGGAGAAGGGTGGCATATAAATCAAATTAAAAAATATATATTTTCACAATCAATAAAAGCGATACTTTCCACATAGCGGATCAGCCCTATTTCTGCAGGTCGATATCCTTCCTAGAGGATGAAAATCGAGTGAGCCAACACCATTTAATTCCTCCAGCTTGCTGTACTTAATATACACATAGATAGATTGCTTGAATACATGGTAGTTTTTTGCAGATTTCCAACCCCCTCATTCAAGAGATATGGGGACTGGATGAAGGATTTAATGGACTCTATTAAAATTAATCTTTCTATTAATATTATTAATATTAATATTTCTACTCATTAATTTTTATCTATCTTTAAATCTATTAAAATTAAGCCTTTGGAAGTTGTGGGTGCTCCATCACTAGAGGCTTTTAAGAAGAGACCGGACAGCCGCTTGTGGGAATGATATAGGGTCTCATTCTTGAGTAAGGGGTTGGTCTAGAAGACCTCCAAGGTCCTTTCCAACTCTGTTATTCTGTCATTCCTGACGTATTCCCTGAAAGGAAGCTTTCAATGTTATATAACTATTTTTCCTACAGCAATATCATTAAAAATGTTGGGCATGGATTGAGAACATAACTACCAATGATGATGCTACCTAATTTGAGCAATGAAACATCTGTAACCAAAGCAACCAAGCTCAGAGAGCACCAAGGACCACTCATGAAAACATAACTTCTGGAGTTCTACCTTAGCTCAAAAATTAATATTTGAGAAAGAAGTATTCTTGGACCCTGAAGTCCATCCCATTCTGAGCAGGAATCCAAACCAAAACATCCCTGATAGCTTCGATCACATTAGGAAGGGTAAACGATGCTTGTCTAGAGAACTGAGTCTACTGTCTTGGTATCCTATGTGAACGTTTCCTCAAGGTCCTCTCAAGTCCTTTGCTTCTCAAAGCTATGCAGTCCCAGTTTCTTCATCTCCTTTCATAGAACCAGTTCTTCGCTTCTGAGCATTTGAGTTAAATTCACATTTACTTTGGTCAATTTTATTCTTTTTGCCTTCGTCCCATGCTCAAGTTCACTTGGAAATTTTGTGTCTTCAGCAAATGGAATAGGCCTTCTACCACCTCCTCATCCAACTCATGAATAAGACTGTTAAGGAGTTGACAGGACTAAGTGAGCATTGCATATTTCCTTTAGGTTTGTTTTCATCAAGAAAGTCATCTCAAATCAGTCACAGATCCTCGTCATTCTCCCGCTAATCAGCTTGTCAATAGGCAGAATGGGATAACTTGCCACAGCCAACTTGCCTTGGCCAAATCACCATGGTCAACTTGCCACAGCCAACTCACCATGGTCAACTCACCATGGCCAATTTGCCATGGCCAACTCACCTCGGCCAATTTGCCATGATCAACTCACCATGGTCAACTCGCCATGGTCAACTCACCACGGCCAACTCACCATGGTCAACTTGCCTTGGCCAACTTGCCATGGCCAACTCGCCTTGGCCAACTTGCCATGGCCAACTTGCCATGGCCAACTCGCCATAGTCAACTTGCCATGGCCAACTCACCTTGGCCAACTCACCATGGTCAACTCGCTTTGGCCAACTTGCCTTGGCCAGCTCACCATGGTCAATTCGCCTTGGCCAACTCACCTCAACCAACTTGCCACAGCCAACTCACCATGGTCAACTCGCCACAGCCAACTTGTTGCTGCCAAATCACCATAGCCAGCATGCTGCAGGACAACTCAGCATGGCCAACTTGCAATGAGACAATTTAACAATTCTATTTAATTATTTAAAATAAATTTAAAAAATACTTTAATTTTTGCCATTCACATTTCATTCTGTCCCTCCTTTATGCATCCTTTCTTTAATGGTTCTCTTCCACTATTTCTTTGATGTCAGTGTAACTCTTGTCCTGCAGAGAGTTGTCCTGTGGCCAGTTGGCTGTGGCGAGTTGTCCCACACTGAGTTGATCACGGCAAATTGGCCATGGTGAGTTGGCTGTGATGAATGATTCTAGCCATCATTGGCTAATTCATCAAAGGCTTTCCTGAAAATAAGTTGTATTTGATCTACAGCACTCTTAAACTCGGGGAGGAAATTTTAACTTCTGTGCCCAACCAATCCCTTGATCCCTTAGGTTTCATTCTAGAATCTTCTCCAGGTTTCCACTGCAACAAGGTTTTGTTGCTCACTGAATCCTCTTTCTGAAGGTGCCATTTAAGCACTTCATCAGTTCTTCAAGATGCTCATCTCCGCCTCCCTCCATTCTAGCCACTTGTCACCCATTCACTTTTCAACAGTATCTTTACTGTTATTAACAGCAGAGTTGGAACTGACCTTGGAGGTCTTCTAATCCAACCTCTTGCTCATAACCCCTATACCATTTCAGACAAATGGTTGTCCAATCTCTTCTTAGAAACTTCCAGTGTTGGAGCACCCACAACTTCTGGAGGCAAGTTGTTCCACTGATTATTTTCACTGTCAGGAAGTTTCTCCTTATTTCTAGGTTGCTTCTCTCCTTGATTAGTTTCCATCCATTATTTCTTGACCTGCCCTCAGGTGCTTTGGAAAATACATTGACCAGTGTTGAAATCCTCTGAAGTCTGCTACCGGTTTTGTGAGTCTGCTACCAAGCGCGCACTTTGCCCGTGCAACGCCGAGAAAGGAACCTTTTGAAGCCTTCTGAATCTGGAAGGGTAAGTAGAACAGCGAGTGGGGCTGAATCCGCTATGCCAGTGATGGCTAACCTTTTTGCTGTCGCGTGCCAAAAGCGGGGGGAGAGCGGGGGAATCGTGCATGTGCGTGCCCACACCCATAATTCAATGCCCACCCATGCCCCACCCTCCCACCCATGTGCGCGTGCTCCTCCCACGCTCTCCCCCACTTTTGGCACGTGATGACACAATGGGCCCATTTTTCACTCTCCCCAGGCTCCAGAGGCTTTCTAGGAGCCTGGGAAGGACAAAAACGGCCTTCCTCAACCCCCCTGGAGGCCCTCTGGTAGCTGGAAACAGCCCATTTCCTGACTTCCAGTGGGCCCAGAAGGCCCAAAAATCAGCTGGCCGGCAGGCACATATGTGCTGGAGCTGAGCTAGGGTAACACTCGTGTGCCCTCAGATATGGCTCTGCGTGCCACCTGTGGCACCCGTGCCATAGGTTCGCCATCACAGCACTATGCCATGTGATTTAGATTAGCTAGAAAGCAGGAAATCCAACGATTCTAGCTAATATAAGTAGTGCATCACAGCTGATCGTCGCCCAGCTGATCCGATTCGCCTGAACCGGCCGGAACCAGTAGCATTTCACCCCTGATGTTGGCCCTCTCTTCTTTGTGGCAGCCCCTCAAACATTGGAAGACTGCTATCACATCACTCCTGCTCCTTCTTTTCATTAGACTAGACATACCCAGTTCCTGCAATCGTTCTTCATAGGTTTTAGCCTCCACTGACCTAAACATCTTTGTTGCTCTTCTCTATCCTTAGATAGAGTCTCTCAACATCTTTTTTATTTCATGGTGACCAAGATTTTTGTCTATTGGGGAATGTGAGCCTCTTGGTGAATGTGAGCCTTTCGACACATTGGTAATCCCTTTCCAATAAATACAGTATCTTCAATCTTGACAGCAGGAGGCACCAATTCCCTTGTCCCGGTGTCTACTCTCCTGCTTCCGAAACGGATTCTAGTTAGGCAACTTGGCAGCACAATCCTACACTGGTTTGTTCTATCGAGAAGTAAGTCCCACCACGGATCTTAATGGGACTTTGCAGTCTTGGAAATGGAAGTTAGGTCAGACTCTTCCTATATTTATGGTCTTAATGCTAACAATCTGAGCATGGCTGTTCTTTATTATTATTATCTCAATTTATATGTCTGCCCATCTCCAGTTCATGATTTTGGCTGCTTACAAGAATGAAAAAACTATATAGTTTATTGTTTATAGAAAGAAAGAGCAATATAATACACACACACACACACACACACACACACACACACACAGGATTTCACTGCTGGGGGTTCGGGAGAACCTCTAGCTAAGATTCTGTGCAGTTCGGAGAACCCCCAAATCGCACTCCTGGCTGGCCCCACCCACCCCTCCCCTCCCCTCCAGGAGTCCCCACATGGCCCATTTTGGATGCAGGTAAGTACAGGGTGCGCACAGAGGATTAGCGAGGGTGAAAAATAGGCCTACCAGAAGTACGGGAAGGCCAGAAATGGGCCTGTTTGTGGCCTCTAGAGGGCCTCCGGAGCCTGGGGAGGCCGTTTTCATCCTCCCGGAGGCTCGAGAAAACTTTGCCTGGAAAAGCAAAGTTTAGTGGACTATGAAGAATAAATAATAAATGTTTGCCAGTAATATCTGGTAGAAGAGATAGGAAAATGGATAACAGTAAAGAACTGTGGAAAGAGAGAATGGAAAGGGGAAAAATGCATCTTGAGCCTGTGTCAAACGCCCACTGTGGCCATGCCCAACTCCAGCCACCATCACCACCCCAGGCCTCCGAGGTCAAACACATCCCTGATGCGGCCCTCAATGAAACTCTCGATCAGGGGTGGTAATCACTTGCCTTCGTTACTGGTTCACAAATGTGAGCGTGTGCGAACGAATGCACAGAACCTTCAGCACATGCACAGAGCGTCAAAAATGAGACATGGCGATATCCGATTGGGCGGAGCCTCCGACAGCTGTCGCTACCAGTTCACCCGAACTGGATAGAACTGGCTGAATGGTGTTGTGGTTTGCCAGCAGCCTGCAGAGCTGACAGTGGAGTCAGATAGTGAGGAGGCTGAGGAAGAACAGGGGCCAGTCCTGGTGGCTGGGGAAGGCCCGAATGAGGGTTCTGTGTCGAAGGCAGAGATGGGGCCAGGGCCATCGGGGAGTGATATGCGGACTTCGGAGCCTCCAGAGGCTGGCAGTAGAGATGCAGAGGAACAGGAGGAGCCTGTTCCTATTGCATGCATGAGAAGAGCTGCCAGAAGGCAAGAGCAGCTAAAGCAAAGAGGACAACTCAGGAATAGAATAGAATAGAATAGAATAGAATAGAATAGAATAGAATAGAATAGAATAGAATAGAATAGAATAGAATAGAATAGAATAGAATAGAATAGAATATCAGAGTTGGAAGGGACCTTGGAGGTCTTCTAGTCCAACCCCCTGCTTAGGCAGGAAACCCTACACCACTTCAGACAAATGGTTATCCAACCTCTTCTTAAAAATTTCCAGTGTTGGAGCATTCACAACTTCTGGAGGCAACTTTTTCCACTTGTTCTAACTGTCAGGAAATTACTCCTTAGTTCTAAGTTGCTTCTCTCCTTGATTAGTTTCCATCCATTGTTTCTTGTCCTGCCCTCAGGTGCTTTGGAGAATAGCTTGACTCCAGTGGTGGGTTTCAAAAAAAATTACTACCAGTTCTGTGGGTGTGGCTTGGTGAGCGTGGCATGGCTTGGTGGGCATGGCCAGGGAAGGATACTGTAAATTCTCCATTCCCACCCCACTCCAGGGGAAGGATACTGTAAAATCTCAGAGTGTGTGTGTGTGGGGGGGGGGGAATGGAGATTTTGCGATATTCTTCCCCTGAAGTGGGGTGGGAATGGAGATTTTGCAGTATCCTTCCCCTGCCATGCCCACCAAGCCACACCCACCAAGCCACACCAGGCCCACCAAGCCACGTCAACAGAACCGGTAGTAAAAAAATTTGGATTTCACCCCTGGGTTATGTGTACCCATTATTTTTTTTTAAGGTATCTAGGATAGAATATAATTATAAACTCCCGGGTGAAAAATGATAATCCTTAGAGTTTAGTAGGGTGTCGATTATTATGGTTCCTTAGTAAAGCTTCAGAGAAATTGGAATAGTTTCAGAGCAGGGCAAAAAAGGGAAGTAAAAATTAAGAATTATGAAAAGGGATGGAAGGAATGGCTGTAATTAGTTTTCAGAAGAAATGACTAAGGGGCAACAAGTTAGCGCTGTTCAGAGGTCAAGAACTGGCCTTTCCATTTGAGAATGCAGAGCACAGCATAATAATGTCAATTATTGGAAAATAGGTTCCTGTTGAATGTTAGGCCTCCTCCACAGCGTTAAACATCCTTTTGTTATAACCCAGGCCCAAGTAGGTATTATTTATTTTATTTATTTATTTTAATTTGATTTATATGCCGCCCTTCTCCGGAGACTCAGGGCGGCTTACAATTATCAGACACAATCAGTCCGAAACAAACAAACTTTATTAGAACCGCTGAGAATTAACTAATTCTCAGTGTAGCCCAAACTAATTCAAAACAAATTCTTTTTTTTAAAAAAATAATCTTTATTAAATATTTACAATAAAATTAACACACAATAATAATTGAAAAGCCATATAAGAAGCAAAACATAGAAACACTTAAACACAGGACTAAAACCGAACAACAAACAAGACTAACCGAGAGTTAAGCTCACTCTCCAATTAATGTTAACTAATATCACCCTCGCCAAACATTTCAATGCAATCAGGTTCAATCAGGTTAACTACAAAACAATTGGTCTGCTTTTATCAAAATTGTAAAGAGTTATAAAGCCTAGTGAATATCTAGTTAATCTGATTAGACGATCTTATCACCCTTCTCCTAAATTTAATCTTCTTTTGAGCCATACTAAACATCTATCCCAACTTCTATTATATACTGAATCTTTCTTATCTTTTAAGATATACGTTAGCCTGTCCATCTCAGCACATCGAAGAATCTTGTTTATTATCAGGGGGCGTATCTGCATCTTTCCACAATTGAAAACAGCCCACCCCACCCCCTGTGGCCCTCCGGAGGCCGGAAACAGCCCATTTCCTGACTTCCGTGGGCCCAGAAGGCTCGAAAAATCAGCTGGCTGGAGCACGGATGCGCTGGTACACTCGCCTGTCTACAGATATAGCTCCACGCGCCACCTGTGGCACATGTGCCATAGGTTCATCATCACAGTCCTATATTATTTTGGATAAATGGCTGTCCAGTCTCTTCTTGAAAACCTCCCGTAATGCAGATGGTTTTTCTTGCCTAAGTATAAGACCTTACTTTTCTCACTGTTGAATTTCATGTGGTTGGATAGGCACCTATGCTCAGATCTGACAAGGTCCTTCTGGATCTTGAGCCTATCTTCTAAAGAGATTCCCTTTGTCCTATTGTTGCAGTGAGCTTCCCACTTCCTCAAAAGACTCCAGATTACTCACAGGAATCCTTTGAGCAACTCCACCATTGATTCATTCATGCATGTCGTAGTCTTGGTGTCACTTAAAAAAAAAAACCTTTTTCTTGTTAACTCTTTGGACAGAAACTATGCCTCACAGCTACTCTGCCCACCGTTGAGTAAGCAACGGTGCCTGTTGCAATGCTACTTTCCATCACAAGTAGAGCTGACATTTCCCTCTTGCACAACCCTTACAGGTCTCCGTTGTAGCGGAAGCAGGGGTGAAATGCTACCGGTTCACTCCAGTTCAGGTGAACTGGTAGCAGTGGCAGTGCATGGTTCGGTGAACTGGTAGCGGCGGCGGCACAAGGCCTACCCACCGGGACATCATTACTTCCTAGTTTTAATCAGGAAGTAACCTGTTTCTGACCCTCTGCGCATGCACTCCTAATAAAGGAATCATTGCTTCAACTACAGCTACAACTTTGTCGTGTTTGGGGAACTGGGTCAGAACAATATCTATATGTGTGTTGTGTGTGTGTATACACTTTTGAGAGCAGGCAGCAGAATTTCATTTTTAATGTGCCAGAGTCCCACGGAAAAAAAAATGACAATAAAGGTTATCTCACTATTATTGTCATTTTCGGCAGTCTCCCAGCCAGAGAGAACAGAGTCACCAACCCTGTTGACATCTTATCTTCTTTCCAGGATGCTAAGGACAGATGGAAAGGCCACGCTGAAACCCTTCACCAGTGGATTTTGGGAGTGACAAACACATTTGCAAAGAGAGAAGAGGCTCGGGAATCAAGTCCAGTAGAGTTGAGGCAGAAGAGGAAACAGATCCGCAATTGGTTAGGAAATGGGGAAGACTGGGATTCAGCCGGTTCGGGTCGGTTCAGGCGAATCAGTAGTTAAATTGCTAGCTAGTCCCACCCCACCCGACTCCTTCCAGGTGTCCCCATGCACCCCCTTTTGGATCCCAAGTAAGTTCAGGGAGGCCTACTCGGCCCAAAATGGGGCATGGGGGGCAGTGCAGCCCTCCCCCCCCCCCAGCCCATTTTCACTTCCAGGAGGCTTCAGGGAGGCCTCCTAGGCCCTAAATTTTAGCAAGGGGTTCTTTGCCTGGTTTCTGGGTGGGCGTGGCCATGGTGGGTGTGGTCTAGTTGGCCTCCTGCACCACAGCAGGGGACGGTGTTTTCGCCCTCCCCAGGCTCCGGAGGCTTTTGTTGAGCCTCCGGGAGGGCGAAAATGGTCTCCTCAGGCTCTGGAAACGGGCTGGTTTCTGGCCTTCCGAACTTCTGACAGGCCCATTTTTCACCCTTCCCAAGCCTCCCCTCATGCCCTACATTTACCTGCATCCAAAATGGGCCACGTGGGGACTCCTGGTAGGGTTAGGGCAGGGTGGGTGGGCGGGCGGGCGGGAGCAGTCAGGAGTGGGACTTGGGGGTTCTCCAAACTGCAACCCCCCAGCAGCCCACGCCTGATCTAGTTCTTATATGGTATTTTATGTTGCAAGTTGGAATGAATGCAACCGACTAATCTATTTCAAGCTGCAGGAGAAGAGGTATTTAAAATGCTAACAACTCTAAGTCATCAAATATGAAAAGGACTGTTTACCCTAGGGATTGGGAAAGGGAGTTTAGAGATACACCGATGAAGATGTGATGAACTGCAAATTACTGGCATATTGGATTAGTTCCTCCTGCAAGCGAAGTTTTATTTAACACATTACCATGAGAAGAATAGAGCTATACATAAGAGGTGGAAGCGCTATTATGAACAGGCAGGTCTTAAAAGGAGATCAGGTAGCTAACATAAGGTCGGTAATAAAGAGACCAAGATAATGTAAGGAAGAAGCATATTTTTCCTTTATTGATGAGAGCAAGGTCTTTTGTGCCAGAGCACTGAGCATATTAAGACTAATGGGTTTCTCAAAGCATTTGTTTATTCCCTTGAGAAATGTTTCCGATGTACAAGTAAACACTTCTTGGGGGAAAAAAAAAATTAGAATAATTCAGAGTAATGAAGGAAGTGCTAGAGCATCTATTTTCTGATTTTTACAAACAAAATAAGAATAGTAGAATCAAGGGGGGAAAAACGATAGCTGGGATTAAAACTGGAAACCAAACCCTGAAACCAGGGATGGGTTTCAAAAATTTTAGCAAGGGGTTCTCTGCCCAATTGCTGAGTGGGCGTGACCATGGTGGGCGTGGCCTAGTCAGCCTCCTGCACCATGGCGGGGGATATTTTTGCCCTCCCCGAGTTCTGAGGGCAAAGACGGCCTCCCGAGGCTCTGGAGGCCCTCTGGGGGCCATAAACGGGCCTGTTTCCAGCCTTCCCAAACCTCCAGTAGGCCCATTTTTGGCCCGCCCCAAGCCTCCGCATGTGCCCTGCACTTACCTACATCCAAAACAGGCTGTGTGGGGACACCTGGGAGTGACGGGGTGGGGTGGGGTGGGCGGGACCAACCAGGAGTGGGATTTGGGGGTTCTCCGAACTGCACAGAATCTTAGCTAGAGGTTCTCTGCGTACCCCCAGCAGCCCCACCCTTGCCTGAAATATTTGAGACGAATCAGCTACATCATTGGCTTAGCTAAAATTATTAGATTATGTTGTTAATAAGCATAGGATATATTATATCATCTTTGGGAGAACCCAACAGGAAAAGGGGAAATCTCAGTTAATCTTAAATGTTGCGAAGGCAAATGTAATGTCAAAGCAACATGCTTAATGAACGTACAATTTGACGGCAAAGAAATGGAGATAGCAATTTTGCTTTTCTTTTTTGAATTTAAGGGCAGATAAAAACGGATAGAAGAAAAAGGAAATTAACCCTATGACAGAAGGCCAAGACAAAATCATGAAGACTCAAGAAACCTTTGCGGTGAACAAAGAATAGGCTAGCGAAAGCCATCGTTTTTCCAACAGTGACTACGAAAGCTGGACACTGAGAAAGAGTGCAGAGAAAGAAGCTCGTTTGCCTTTAAGTTATGGATTGGAAGTCCGTTAATAAAAGCACCGCAGTCTGCAAAAATATCCCATCAATCAATCCTGAAAGGAAGTCAAGATTGGCAGCTTCCACGAGTTAGTGATGAGCAAGCAGGAACGGAAGTGCTGTTGCGAGGTATATAGATGATGGATAAGAAAAGAAAAATGTATGACCGTGTTTGGCAAGGTTGAGAAAACAGGCGGGTGGACAAGATTGAGGAGATTGCTCGAACGTCCTTGGAAGAGCCGGATGTTATTACAGACAGGGGTGGGCCTGCTGGGGTTCCGCAGGGGTTCGGGAGAACCTCTAGCTGAGATTCTGTGCAGTTCAGAGAACCCCCAAATTCCATTCCTGGCTGGCCCCACCCACCTTGCCCCGCCCCTCCCAGGAGTCCCCACACGGCCCGTTTTGGTTGCAGGTAACTTCAGGACATACGCAGAGGCTTGGGGAGGGCAAAAAACGGGCCTACCGGAAGTTCGGGACGGCCAGAAACGGGTGCGTTTCTGGCTCCAGAGGGCCCCTGGAGCCTGGGGAGGCTGTTTTCGCTCTCCCAGAGGCTGGAGGAAAGCCTCCAGAGCCCAGTGAGGACAAAAACACCCTCCTCCACACGGTGGTGCAGGAGGCCAACTAGGCCACGTCCACCATGGCCACGCCCACCCACCAACCACGCAGAGAACCCCTTGCTAAAAATTTTGGATGACAGATAGTCCTCCATTTACAACCACAATTGAGCCCAACCTTTCTGTTGTTAAGAAACAACGTTTCTGTTAAGTGAGTTTTGCCCCATGTACGACCTCCCTTGCCTAAGCTGTTAAGTGAATCACTGCAGTTGTGAAGTTAGTAACACCGTTTTGAGGCGGATCTGGCTTCCCCGTTGACTTGACTTGTCAGAGGGTCGCAAAAGGGGATCACATGACCTTCGGGACCCAGCGACGGTCATATATATGGACCAGTTGCCAAACATCTGAATTTTTAATCACATGTCTGTGGGACTTCTGAAAATGTCATAACTGTGAAAAACAGTCCTGACTCACTTTTTTCAATGCAGTTATAACTTTGGATAGTCACTAAACATCTGTTGTAAGTCGGAGGACTACCGGTATTAGAGGCAGTTCATGTGGGTGGTATGAACACTTTACAGAGAAGGGGACATCAGAGGATGAGATGGTCAGGTAGAATCACCGATGCAATGAACATGAATTTGGGCAAACCCTGGGAGACAGTGGAGGTCAGGAGTGTGTCCATGGGTCATGAAAAATCAAACACAACTTCGCGACTGAATAACAACAAGTCATATCCAAAAGATGGGACCGTTTAAGTGTTGAGAGTTCAACATTCCCAAGAAATCACAGGTGGTCCTCAACTTACAAGTTAGTGACCATTCAAAGTAACAACAGCACTGAGAAAAGTGATTTATGGCCAGTGGTGGGATTCAAATAATTTAACAACCGGTTCTCTGCCCTAATGATTTCTTCCAATAACCAATTCACCAAACTGCTCAGAAAGTTAACAACCGGTTCTCCCGAAGTGGTGCGAACTGGCTGAATCCCACCACTGCTTACGGCCATTTTTCACACTTATGACCATTGTAGCATCCCCATGGTCACATGATCAAAATCACCCGCTTGTCCAACTGGCTCCTATTTATGACGGTCACATGTCCTGGGCTCATGGGATTCCCCTTTTGCCACCATTTGCCAAGCAAGTCAATGGGGAAGCCAGATTCGCTGAAGAACCGTGTGACTAACTTAACAACTGCAATGATTCATTTAACACCTATAGCAGGAAAGGTTGTAAAATGGGGCACCTAACCTATGTCTCATTTAACGACGGAAACTTGGGGCTCAACTATGGTTGTAAGTCAAGGACTATTATGTATGCGGTTTGTACGGAACAGAGAATTTGGGGGCAGATAATCTAAATATTTCTGCTTCTCGATCTTAATTTTGCAGCGATAAAAACAACAACAATGGATTCCTTGTAATCTCATGAAAACAGGTACCGTTTCGAATGACAGCATGCCTTTGAAACGGAAAATGATGCAAACAGAAAGGCAGAGATATGACTCAACCGGTGTTGTAACGTGAATAATAAGTTAGACAATCTTCTGGGAAGTCTTTTGTAAATCTACCTGTCAACTTCTTGATTATACCGAGCTAGTCCAAGATGAAAAACTTCAGTTCCTCAAGAGCCTATCAGATGTCACAACTCATTTATTCCGTCAGTAACTGGCTAAGCCTGCCTTCAGGCAAAAGAGAATAAGGAGTAGTATCTTTCTTTGCTATTCCGTGCGGTTGTTCCTGCCAAGTGGCACCTATTAAAATCCACTTTGGGACACATTCTTCAAAGAAGAACTTCCAGATGGAAGTTCTTCCTCATTCTCTGGTTTTTCTGGAAAGACATCCACCTGGTGGGTCAAAACTTTGTCCCTCCTTTGACACCCCAAGAACTTGAAGACCTCCAAGGTCTCTTCCAAAATGGACATGGTGGCTCAGTGGCTAAGACACTGAGCTTGTCGATCGAAAGGTTGGTAGTTCAGTGGCTCAAATAAATATAAAAATAAATCCAGCACAACTGATTGTCGGAAATATTAGGTTCATCTGAAACGGTAGCATTTTTTTTACTACCAGTTCGCACGAACTGGTAGCTTTTTATTACTACCGGTACAGGCGAACCGGTCCGAACCGGTAGCATGTCACCCCTGGTTTAGTCTGGCAAGATTCTGTCTATATCTAGGGTCTCCAAATTGGGCGACTTTAAGACTTGTGGACTTCAACTCTCAGAATTCCTCAGCCAGAATGGGAATTCTGGGAGTTGAAGTCCACAAGAGTTAAACTTGCCATGTCTGGAGACACCTCTGGGCTATATTGTGCGAGCAAATAAAAAAACATTGGCTGGATTCTTCGATGTTGCTCTTGGGCTGGGCCTGATGCAATCAGAAAGCAGAACTATTTAAGGAAGTTCCCCTTTATCCTGAATTCTGTCGAAGCACAGCAACATACATTCTCATAGAAATGTGAAATAAGAGTACCGTACATTCTTAAAGGAACTACATTATAGCAGTACAACCTCCTTCAAACCATGAAGCCAAACTCATTTGGGAAACAGATTTTGGAGTATCTGCTCAGTAGCAGCCCCGGTAATAATACTTAATACTGGAGGGCCAGGGACGTGGTGGCTTAGTGGATAAGACGCTGAGCTTGTTGATCGAAAGGTCGGCAGTTCAGCGGTTCGAATCCCTAGTGCCGCGTCACGGGGTGAGCTCCGTTACTTGTCCCAGCTTCTGCCGACCGAGCAGTTCAAAAGCAGGTAAAAAATGCAAGTTGAAAAATAGGGACCACCTTTGGTGGGAAGGGAACAGCGTTCCGTGCATCTTTGGCGTTTAGTCATGCCGGCCATATGACCACAGAGACGTCTTCGGACAGCGCTGGCTTTTCGGCTTTGAAACAGAGTTGAGTGCCACCCCGTAGAGTCAGGAACGACTAGCACATATGTGCAAGGGGAACCTTTACCTTTACCTTAGTGAAAGGCCGAGAAGGAACATGGAGATGGCAAATATTTGCCTAGCACCAGTTTCTGCTCTTATGTGGCATCGAATTGACCTCCTGTTGGTATTCCATATAATTTATCTTTCAAAGGGTAGTGTCTGGCCTTTTCATGACCCAAGATAAGGAGGAAGCTGGCTGAGACTCCATAAGAGGCTGGCTTGGACTTAATGGCCTCCTTCCAGTTGGACTACATTTTCTGCCAATACAAGGTTTAAAAGGCGGAAATATTGGATCATTAGCCAAGAGCCGATTATCAACTTCCAGACAATAACTTTCATTCTCACCTCCGTCTGGAAGAATAACTGTCAAAAAATGGATTTTGGGGGGTTTCATGGATCGGAATAATAGTAAAGAGGAATAGCTTTCTTGTATGCAATAGCCCTGATGATCAACTTCCAGACAATCTCATTCTCACCTCAATTTGGAAGAACAGCATTCACTCACTTTCTGTGAGTTCAATCCTCGCCAGGCTCAAGGTCGACTCAGCCTTCCATCCTTTCTAAGGTAGGTCAATTGAGGACCCAGTTTGTTGGGGGCAATAAGCTGACTTTGTATAAATATACAAAAGTATGAAGGCTATTGCTTAACCCATTGTAAGCCACCCTGAGTCTCCGGAGAAGGGCGGCATATAAATCAAATTAAAAAAAATAAATGGATTGTTTGGTTCCATGGGTCAGATTAATAGTAAAGAGGAATAGCTATCTAGTATGTAACAGCCTGGTTTTGCCCTGGTTTAATTTCGGCCTGATCTCCTTCCCCAGCCAGGAACATTCATGGGTGTCCCTGACAAAGTGTAGGTAGGTGAACTTTCTTCCAACAAGATAATCCTAATTTTCCTGTTTGATCACTTTCATCTGGCTTCAGGGCACCTCAGGGTTATGCAACCACAATGCCGATTCGAAACATGTCCTCGACAAACCATTGGTGGTTGGTCGCAGGCAGTGCTGGGTTTCAGCCGGTTCGGGACGGTTTGGGTGAACTGATAGTTAAATTGCTGGCTGGCCCCTCCCCTCTCCACCCCACCCCTTGGCTTTCAGGAGTCCCCAAACAACCCATTTGTGTGCAATACTGGGGGATGCAGGATGCCGAGTGCTGCCTGTCACATCCCCTGGCTACCATGGCCACACCCACCCATCCAGTTATTAGAGCAGAGAACCAGTTGTTAAATTATTTGAATCCTACCACTGCATGGCTCGGATATTGTACGGATGAGGACTCTGTGACACACAATAATGGCAACTGCTAGATAAATGGAGATATAAGATAATGAAATGAAATAAGATTAAAATTGGAGGTTAGGGCGGGTGGTAATATTGAATATATATTAAATCTTAAGCAGAGATGAAAAATAACAGAAGTAGGGGAAAAAAGAATATTGTGGCAGAAATTGAAATATATAAATTATATTTGGGAAAAAATGTAAGAAGAGGATGGGAATTTGAAATATTATACTTATATTATAAGCAGTATAAGTTTTGACCCGGTCAATACTCTATTCAGAAAAAAATATACTATTTGTTTGTACAAAATAATTAAAAAAAAATAATAATGTCAACTGATCACAGAAAGGCTGTGTGTCTTCTCCTCACCACCATCATGACCAGAGGTAGATTTCAGCAGGTTCTGACCAGTTCTGGAGAACTGGTAGAGGAAATTATGAGTAGTTTGGAGAACCGGTAAATACCATCTCTGACTGACCCTGCCCCCATCTATTCTCTGCCTCCCGAGTCCCAGCTGATTGGGAGGAAATGGGGATTTTGCAGTAGCCTTCCCCTGCCACACCCACCAAGCCACGCCCACTAAGCCATGCCATGCCCACCAAGCCACACCCACAGAACCGGTAGTAAAAAAAATTGAATCTCACCACTGATCATGGCCAAATGTCCCGGTGAAGACACAGGACAGCATCTTATCTATTTAATGCAAGCATAATTCTCCTAGTTCCACTGAGAATAAAGGGGACTCAAGTGGCCTAGGAGGGTGGCAATTGCCACGTGACACAGAAAATGGGGAGGAACTAAGATCTGGGCCCTCAGAAGAGTGTCCAAGATGACAGAAAGACTGGTGAATTCCAGTTATGGGAAGATTCTAAGCTCTTTGAACACTGTGGATACCAGCCCTGATTCTTCAAGTTATGTTGATTTCGATTATTACGTTTAAAAATGTCAGTAATCTTTGTTCTCCCTTGCCTCACTCCCTCGCCTCGTTTTTTTTAAAAACAAAACAAAACAAAGGAATGAAATTTGCAGGAAGAAGGAACCTGTCACGAGAAGCTTCTGTGGCCAGTTTCAGGCAGGCGGTTCAAAACCATTTTATGCAAAAAGAGAGGAGAGTAAGGCATAAAATTTCTTTTCTTTTCTTTTTTTTCCCTTCCTGATGCAGCAGAATTAATTGTCAGACACTGGAAAGCTTGAAAAACCACCCACAATGAACTCCCTGATCTTCTCTAAATAAAAGAAAACCATCATTAACTCTGTCAGCTAACTACGAGAGGTGACAGAACACCAGTCGGTGAACTAAAGATGTCTGATGGGAAATAAACAAGGAGAACAGACTGTGAATGTAACTCTCCGTCTCCCTGTCATCCAGAGGTGGACTGCTGGGGGTTCGCAGGGGTTCGGGAGAACCTCTAGCTAACATTCTGCGTATTTCGGAGAACCCACAAATCCCACTCCTGGCTGGCCCCGCCCACCTCGCCCCTCCCCTCCCAGGAGTTCCCACATGTCCCGTTTTTGATGCAGGTAAGTGCAGGGCGCACACGGAGGCTCAGGGAGGGCAAAAAATAGGACTATCGGAAGTTCAGGAATGGGGCTGTTTCTGGCCTCCAGAAGACCTCTGGAGCCTGGGGAGGCCGTTTGCGCCCTCCCGGAGGCTCAAGGAAAGTTTCTGGAGCTTGGGGATGGCAAAAACGCCCCCCTCCCCCCCCCCCCGCCATGGTGCAGGAAACTGACTAGGCCACACCCACCATAGCCACGCCCACCGAGCAATCGGGCAGAGAACCTCCTGCTAAAATTTTTGAAGCCCACCCCTGCTGTTATGCCATGTCCTCCTCCTCTCAAAATTGTGGCCTAATTTGATTTCTGGAGATCAGAGATGGATCTGCCATTCCTCCAAGATTTCCCCTCTCTCCCACCACCGGGCATTTAATAATCCGATTTTGGTTTCCTCCAAAATTCTTGTTTTAGTCCTGGGCAAGTTAGCAAATCAAAGAGGCCTCTGAATTGGATGGAGTGAGCAGCAGCTACTCCTAGCTAGGACTTCCTAGAAGCACAGCCATTATCAATGGTTTCAGGAGGTGATAGAGGTCAGTTTGTAATATGGAGGATGACCCACATTTAGTCATTGAATGATCCAGGAGCCTCCCTTTGCAGTAATTATTTCCTCGTGGTTTTTCCTCCCAAGTCAACAAAACTTCTGACTTTATTATTCTCCGTCTCCTTCTGCCTTCCTTCCATGGTTTCTGAAAATGATTTCCCCACCTCTCTCTTTCTCTCTGAATATCAATGAAGATTCTCAGTCATCCGGATTCGCCATCGCGGCACTAGTTAATTGTTCTCATGGTTAGAAGCTTCTCCTGAGTTCTAGGTTGTTTCTCTCCATGATTACTTTCCATCCATTGTTTCCTGTCCTGCCTTCTGGTGTTTTGGAAAATGAGTTGACCCCTCTCCTCTTTGTGGTAACCCTTCAAATACTGCGATATTGCTATCATGTCACCCCTTCTTTTCTCTAGACTAGCCAAACTCAAATCCTGCAACCGTTCTTCATATGTTTTAATCTCCAGTCCCCTAATCCTCTGAGTTGCTCTTCTCTGCACTTTTTCCAAAGTCCCCAACATCTTTTTTGTAATATGGTCACCAAAACTGGATGCGAAAAATTATTCAAAGAAAAACAAGGAAGTCCAGTTGCCACTTGAAAATGCATCAGGAAGGGCTGTTTTTCCACAGCCTAGACACGGTTTTGTGAGGGAGGATGTTTCACAAGAGACTTTTGTCATGGAAAGTGAAGACAGGGTAATCCCACGCAGCATCTAGAGGAAATTTCCTGGTAACCAAGAATGCATCAGCCAGCTTCCTGCAGATGAGGCATTTTTTTTGCCCATTTACGCATCCTGAAATATTTGAAATTAAGAAGTTCCTTGTTACCAGTGGTGGGATTCAGCCAGTTCGCACCTATTCGGGAGAACCAGTTCTTAACTTTCTAAGCAGTTCAGAGAACCGGCTGTTGGAAGAAGTCTTATTTTGTTTTCTTTTCCACTTTACAGGGCTAATCCTGTAAGGAAGGCAGGAAGGAAACATTCTGCTGGTGTTTCTAGCCTAATCTTTATTGCCCTGCTTACAGAAACTGCCTCTCTGATTAACCCTTATTACATTGTAACAGCTAAGGCGAAATGCCCATTGCTGTGAGTGACGTTGAGTTGGGCACGCCGACACGGTCACATGACCACCAAGCCATGCCTAGCCAGCTGGTCATTAGGGCAGAGAACCGGTTGTTAAATTATTTGAATCCCACCACTGGTTGTTGCTACTGCTATTCGGACAGCAGCGTTCGCCTGTGTAAAATGGGTTTTCAAAACCTAATCGTAAGGCAAGTTAAATTATTATTATTCTCCCACCACCCCCAAAAAAATCTGGTTACAGTATCCTTCCCCTGCCACACCCACCCACCCAGCCATGCCACACCCACCAAGCCACGCCCACAAAACCACTAGTAAAAAAAATTGAATCCCACCACTGCCTAAGTCCCTTTTTTTCCCCCAGTGCCGTTATAACTTTAAATGGTCACTAAACGAACCGTCGTAAGCTGTATTTACAGATGTCCTGCAATGAAACTGCCTGTATGTTTTTCTCCCAGTGGTTAAATGGAGGGGAAGGAGAGATCTTCGTGGAGCTCAGGCTGACTCTCAGCACACCCTTTCGCTCAAGCTGAAAAATGACGTGGCTGTTTCGGGGTGGGGATTTTTTCCTCGTGCAAGACGGTGCATGTTACTCATTGTGAAGAAGCAGCCTTGCGACAGCCACTTGTCCCACACACAAAAAAACCAACAACAACAATCCGAACAATCGTGGCTTTTTCCCAGGGTAATTTTAAACCAGCGATTAGATAACCTCTTGGCTAAATTTAGAACCTTCCTCAGTCTTCGTTTGCCCATCTGTTCGAATTTCTGTTTGCTCTTTCCTTTGCTGCTCTTTCTGAAAATTATAAGAGCTAATTTACAGGTAGCCCTTGACTTATGACCACAACTGAGCCCAGGGTTTCTGTGGCTGAGGGAAAAGTTGGTGACGTGAACTTTGTCCCATTTAACGACTTTTCTTACCACAGCTGTTAAGCGGATGGCTGCAGTCGATAAGCTAATAACAGGGTTGTTTAAGTGAATCTGGCTTCTCCATTGATGTTGCTTGCATCCCACATGACTGTGGGAATGCTGCAAAGGTTGTAAGAGGGAGGGAGGGAGGGAGGAAAGAAAGAAAGAAAGAAAGAAAGAAGAAGGAAGGAAGGAAAGAAAAAGAAAGAGAGAGAAAGAGAAAGAATGAAAGAAAAATAAAAGGAAGGAAAAGGAAGGAAGGAAGAAAAAAGAAAGAAGGAAGGTAGGTAGGTAGGAAGGAAGGAAGGAAAAAAGGAAGGAAGAAGGAAGGAAAGAAAGAAGAAAGGGAGGAAGAAGGAAGGAAGGAAAGAAAGAGAGAGAAAGAAAGAAAAATAAAAGAAAGAAAGAGGGAAGAAAGGAAGGAAGGAAGGAAAGAGAAAGGAAGGAAGGAAGGAAAAAGGAAGGAAGAAGGAAGGAAGGAAGGAAGGAAGGAAGGAAGAAAGAAAGAAAGAAAGAAAGAAAGAAAGAAAGAAAGAAAGAAAGAAAGAAGAAGGAAGGAAAGAAAGAGAAAGAGAGAGAAAGTGAAAGAAAGAAAAATAAAAGGAAGGAAGGAAGGAAGAAGGAAGGAAGGAAGGAAAGAAAGAAAGAAAGAGAAAGAGAAAGAGAAAGAGAAAGAGAAAGAGAAAGAGAAAGAGAAAGAGAAAGAGAAAGAGAAAGAGAAAGAGAAAGAGAAAGAAAGAAAAATAAAAGGAAGGAAAAGGAAGGAAGGAAAGAAAGAAGGTAGGAAGGAAGGAAGAAGGAAGGAAAAGGAAGGAAAGAAAGAAAGAAGGGAGGAAGAAGAGAGGAAGGAAGGAAGGAAGGAAGGAAGGAAGGAAGGAAGGAAGGAAGGAAGGAAGGAAGGAAGGAAGGAAGGGTTAATTGTTCTCACTGTCCAATGCAGCATTGATGATGTTACCTAATTTGGGTGTCTACAAGAAAACACCAACCTCAGAGCACCGAGGACCCTCATATCAACCCTGGACTACAAGTAATTCTCCTTTATTAGAATAGTTGTACCTCGAGGACTACCTGCCATCTACTTGGAATCTAGCAGCCATTCTTATTTCAGTTCAACAGGGCATCATTGTTTTTATAATTTGAGAAGCATCCTGGTTGGGAGTTTACAGTTTGCAAGATAAACACAATAAACAAACAATAGGAACTCCTGGATGTTTTAGGCAAAGCAGGAGAAGCCATCAGGAGATGTTATTAACTCTCTGCCAACCCAGAGTTTCATAAAGTCTAGCTCAAGAAAAATGGCATCTAAAATACAGGTGGTCCTCGACTTACGACCACCATTGAGCCCCAAAGTCCTGTGGTTAAGTGAGACACTTATTAGGTGTGTTTTGCCCCGTTTTACAACTTTCTTGCCTTTGGGCTGTTAAGCGAATTCACGGCAGTGGATAAGTTAGAAACATGGTTGTTAAGCGAATCTGGCTTCCCCATTAAGTTGGCTTGACAGAAGGTTGCAAAAGGGGGTCACGTGACCAACCCCACCCCCACCCCTCCGGGACACTGCAACCGTCATAAATATGAACCCGTTGCCAAGCGTTTTGAATTTTGATTATGTGATCACGGGGTTGCTGCAAAGATTGTAACTGTGAAAAACGGTCATAAACAGAAATGGGCTGCTGGGGGTTCGGGAGAACCTCTAGCTAAGATTCTGTGCAGTTCTGAGAACACCCAAATCCCACTCCTGGCTGGCCCCGCCCACCTCTCCCCTCCCAGGAGTCCCCACCTGGCATGTTTTGGATGCAGGTTAGTGCAGGGTGCGTGCGGAGGCTCGGGGAGGGCGAAAAACGGGCCTACCGGAAGTTCCAGAAATCTGGAAACGGGCCCGTTTCCAGCCTCCAGAGGGCCTTCGGAACTTGAGGAGGCCGTTTTCACTCTCCCGGAGGCTTGAAAAAAGCCTCCGGAGCCCAGGGAGGACAAAAACACCTTGGTGTAGGAGGCCGACTAGGCCACAACCACCATGGTCACAGGCAGAGAACCCCTTGCTAAAATTTTTGAAGCCCACCCCTGGTCGTAAGTCACATTTTTCAGTGCTGTTGTAACATTGAACGGTCACTAAATGAACCGATCATAAATAGTTTAAATAAATAAAGCTGTACTTCCCCCTAGCCACTGTTTTGCTGTTGTAGATACTCCCAAGTACCTTTTCCCTTGATTAAACACCAGTAGATAGAATATACGCAGTAAACAGGATAGGCCTCCTGAGTCTTTTTTCTAGTGTACAGTAATGCTGCCAAACCAGTCCAACGAGTAGGGGGGTAAAAAAATATGACACATTCCACAGGGCTCTGTGAAATTAACAGCCAACAAAAGCTCCAACCTGGATAGTTGGTAGAAGAATTTCTCGGTCGGATGAGTTACGAAGGAAGTTCTGGAGGAGCCCCCAGAAAGATAGCATTATCTATTTACCTACTCGATTTATCGGCGGCCATTTGCTGCCTCAAAATGAAGATTGGATACAACGAATAGTTTGAAACAAGGCCAAAGGCGGTTTGGGGCACCTTCCTTGATCTCTGACGGCCCGAAAGAGCTTCTAAAGGCAGGGACGCCACATGCCATTCCAGAAGATTGAGCTGTCGGCCATTTAGGATTTTGGGCCATAACACCAACACCTAAAATTATATTTTATATTTTATAATGTATGTAGTTAAATGTGATATTTTATCTTTTTATACCTAATAAAGTTTTTTTTTTAAAGAAAAGTATGAAGGCGATTGCTTAACGCATTGCAAGCCGCCCTGAGTCTCTGGAGAAGGGCGGCATATAAATCGAACCAATAAATAATGAATAAATAAATTGTGATACACGGGTTGTCGCTGATTGCTGTATTTTCAGATGACACCCACTGAAGTCACAATGGGAAGGGCTGGTTGTTGTTCAAACAGTTCCCTTGACTACGATCAAGGCATGCCCTTCAAGAGTTCGTCACTAAGCTGGAAGGAGGAACCGAAGCCAGACATAAGATTCGTTCGGGGCCCTAATGACGTGGGTGAAGAAATGGAAAAAAAAATAACTGAATCCAATGGCTAATACACTACAAGAGCAACATTTCAAAGGATGTGTATTTCAAATGATGTGTACGTGATCACGGATGGGATTTGAGTCAGCCGGCAAATGCACCATTGGCAAATGGAATTTATGATGCCTCCACACGGGAGGTTTTTAAGAAAAGACTGGAGAGCCATTTGTCTGAAATGGTGTAGCATCTCCTTCTTGATTAGGGGGCTGGACTAGAAGACCTCTGAGGTCCCTTCCAACCCTATTATTTTATGTTCTACATTTTGTTGTGAGGTACTGACAGATTTTATCTTCCTGGGCTCCAAGATCTCCGCAGATGGGGACTGAAACCAAGAAATTAAAAGACGCTTGCTCCTGGGGAGGAAAGCTATTGTCAGGTATGCTTCCTTCAGTATCCAGGAAAGAAAAACCCAGACTTCATTATAAAATAAAGCATGGTACTTTTACTAGATATAAAGTGAACGCAACCATGGAAAGCAGGATTCTGAGGCAAAAAGCGCGAAAGTTACAGATAGAAAGCATCCCCTCCCATTATCCACCGTAAATCATCCAATCCAACGGTCTCCCAGAGGTCAGGTGGGTGCATACGTCTGGCTGTGTCATCAATCAGGAATATGGTGGCCGTTGACCTGATAGCAGCTTAAGAATCGGTTTCATTTCCTGGCCAGCATCATACATAGCAAAGCTAGCTACCCCCACTCCCTCCATTACTATGACAGCCAAAGCAGAGAAAAGAGGAGGCTGACAGTTATGGCAAATCTAGATAGCTTATTAAAAAGCAGAGACATCAACCTGCCAACAAAAGTGCGTATAGTCAAGGCGATGGTTTTCCCAGCTGCAATGTCTGGCTGTGAAAGTTGGACTATAAGGAAGGCTGAGCGCCAAAGAATGGAGGCCCTTGAACTCTGGTGCTGGAGAAGACTCCTGCGAGTCCCTTGGACTGCAAGGCCATCCAACCGGTCAGTCCTAGAGGAGATCAACCCTGACTGCTCTTTAGAAGGCCAGATCCTGAAGAGGAAACTCAAATATTTTGGCCACCGAATGAGAAGGAAGGACTCACTGGAGAAGAGCCTAATGCTGGGAATGATGGAGGGCAAAAGAAGGGGACAGCAGAGAATGAGGTGGCTAGATGGAATCACCGAAGCAGTAGGCGTGAGCTTAAATGGACTAAGAAATTAAAAGATGCTTGCTCCTGAGGAGGAAAGCCATGGCAAATCTAGATAGCATACAAAAAAAGCAGACACATCATCCTGACAACAAAAATGCGTATAGTCAGGGCTCTGGTTTTCCCAGTTGCAATGGATGGCTGTGAAAGTTGGACCATAAGAAAAGCTAAGCGCCAAAGAATCGAGGCCTTTGAACTCTGGTGCTGGAGAAGACGCCTGCAAGTCCCTTGGACTGCAAGGCGATCCAACCTTTCAGTCCTAGAGGAGATCAACCCTGACTGCTCTTTAGAAGGCCAGATCCTGAAGATGAAACTCAAATACTTTGGCCACCTAATGAGAAGGAAGGACTCACTGGAGAAGAGCCTAATGCTGGGAACGATTGAGGGCAAAAGAAGAAGGGGATGGTAGAGAATGAGGTGGCTAGTCATTGAAGCAGTCAGGGTGAGCTTAAATGGACTCCAGAGGATGGTAGAGGACAGGAAGGCCTGGAGGAACGTTGTCTATGGAGTCTCAGTGGGTCAAACACGACTTTGCAACTAACTACAACAACAACATTTTGTTGAAAAGCTCCCATCTCTAGCAAGTTCCCTTATATTCAGCTGAACTGCTCATTCTTCTAATTTGCCAAGAAGAGACTGGACAGCCATTTGTCTGAAACGGCGTAGGGTTTCCTGCTTGAGCAGTGGGTTGGACTAGAAGACCTCCAAGATCCCTTCCAGCCCTTTCGTCCTGCATTCTATATTCTGTGTGGCACACGGAGCCATATTGATGGGAATGTGAGCATTCCCTCAGCTGCAGCACGCATGCACACGCCGGCCAGCTAATTTTCAGGCCTTCCAGGCCCACTGGAAGTCAGGAAATAGGCTATTTCCGGCCTCTGGAGTGTCAGGGTGGCAATCAGTTCTGTTCCCCTCCTGGGGTAATTGCAGTTAATTAGAGGTGAACCGGGGCTTTTCCTTGGAGCATACTTTTAAGAGAAAATAAGCCGGGATATATTCTAAGAAACTTATTTTTTTTTTATTCTAAAGAAATAAAAACAATCTGACTAGCTAATTAGTTACATCCTGGCAGCGTTCCTGCCTTACCTCTTGGCAGGCGAATAAAAGAAGGAAAAGAAAAGAAAAAGGAATGTGAACATGCGCAGTAGCTTAGAGATAAGAGTGTTTCAGCTACCGTAAGACTTAAAGTTCAAGCACAGCTGGCAAACTAACAAACAAAAAACAATGCAATGACATGGAGGGCCTCCGGGAGGGTTAGGAAGGCTGTTTTTGCCCTCCCCAGGCTCCCAGAAATATCCTGGAGCCTGGGGAGAGTGAAAAACGGGCCTACTGGACCCATCGTGCCATCATGTGCCAAAACTGCGGGGAGCGCAGGGGGGGGGGGTTGCATGCACATGCACAGGGGAGTTGCATGCACATGGCTATGTGGTTATGGAAATGGTTATGGGAGCGACTCGTCGCTCCCGGGTAACTCCCCTCTTGCGTGAGCTGCACTGGCTCCCGGTGGTCTTCCGGGTGCGTTTCAAGGTGCTAGTCACCATCTTCAAAGCGCTCCATGGCTTAGGACCGGGATAGTTACAGGACCGCCTTCTGCCAATGAATATCTCCCACCGCCCGATACGCTCTCACAGAGAGGGCCTCCTCAGGGTGCCTGGCGGGCGGCCCCCAGGGGGAGAGCATTCTCTGTGGGAGCTCCAGCCCTATGGAATGAACTACCCCCGGATATAAGAAAGATTCCTGACCTCCGTGCCTTCCGACGAGCCCTGAAGACTCTGCTGTTTCACCAAGCTGGGCTGACTTAAATTTGTGTTAAATTTTATTAGGGTTTTTAGCAGGGGTTTTAATTTTACGGCCAAACAGTTTAATTATTTTATTAGTTTTTAATTTTTATATCTGATTGTTTTAATATGGCTGTAAATCGCCCTGAGTCCCATCCGGGAGAAGGGCGGTATATAAATGCAATAACACTGAAACTGAAACTGAAACTGGCATGCAAAGGAGCCTGAGTAGCGTAGGGGAGTAATGCCTCCTACAAAGGCAGCATTTAAGATCCAGCTGCCTGCAATTACTTGCGAGTTCAATCCCAGCCAGGCTCAAGGTTGACTCAGCCTTCCATCCTTTATAAGGTGGGTAAATTGAGGACCCAGTTTGTTGGGGGCAATAAGCTGACTTTGTATAAATATAAATATACAAAAGTATGAAGGCTATTGCTTAACGCATTGTAAGCCGCCCTGAGTCTCCGGAGAAGGGCGGCATATAAATCAAATTTAAAAAAAAAAGTTAGCCATCACTGGTATTGGGTTTCCTGCTTCAGCAGGGAGTGAGATTAGAAGACCTCCAAGGTCCCTACAACTCTGTTACAGGTAGTCCTTAACTTACAACAGTTTGTTTAGTTGCAACAGAGCTGAGAAAGTGACTTATGACCACTTTTCACACACGCGCCCATTGCAACCTCATCACAGTCCTGCGATCCAAACTCAGACACTTGGCGACGGACTCGTCCTTACGATGGTTGCAGTCACGGAGTCCCGCGGTCACCCTTTTGCACCCTCCTGACAGGCAAAGTCAACGGGGAAGCCTGCTCCACTTAACAACCGTCCGTGTCACTGCAGCGAATTCACTTAATAACCGCGGCAAGAAAAGTCGTTGAATGGGGCAAAATTCATTCCGCATCTGTTTCACTTAGCAACGGAAACGTTGGGCTCCATTGAGGTCGTAAATCGAGGACTGCCTGTATTCTGTTACAGCTAGTCCTTGGCCCACAACCACAGTTGAGCCCTAAATTTATGCTGCTAAATGAGAAATTAGTTAAGTGAGTTTTACCTCTTGGCAGGCGAATAAAAGAAGGAAAAGAAAAGAAAAAGGAATGTGAACATGTGCATTTTACGTCCATTTTACGACTTTACTTGCCACATTTGGTAAGTGAGTCAGTGCAGTTGTTCAGTTAGCAACCCGGTTGTTAAGTGAATCGGGCTTCTCCATTGACTTTGTTTCTCAGAAGGTCACAAATGGGAATCAAGTGACCCTGGGACACTGTAACACTCATAAATACGAGTCAGTTGAAGATAAATCACCTGACCAGAGAGTTGCTGCAGTGATCGTAAATGTGAAAACTATAATTTAAAACTATAATTTAAAAGAACATTTCTGTAAGATGATGTATTGGTGGTATTTAACACCAGATGCAGTAGTGGCCAAAATTGTGGAAACCTTTTGGGAAAAGTGTATTTTTGAGGTTGGGTGGCTAATAACACCACTTTTTTTGGAGTTTCAGGATGATAATATTTCGTTGCTGGAATGGCCTGGGAATAGCCCAGATCTTCACCCAATTGAAAATTTATGGAGTCGACTAAAAAAACTTGTTAATCAGAAGCGACCCAGCAATAAAACCCAGTTAATAGAAGCCATCATTCAATCTTGGTTCCACATATTAACAGTTGCAGAACTAAAAGACTTGGTTCCCTCCATGGGAAGACATTGTAAGGCCGTCATTCATGCTAAAGGTTACCCAACAAAGTATTAACTGACATGGGGATCATTTTTGTATATCTCGTTTTTTCTATGGTGATATTTTTTATATATCTCGTTTTTTCTACGTGCTTCACTTTTCTTCTTTATACGGCAACTGCTATTCTAATGGCAAACCCTTCATAAAAGTTATTTCATTCCATTCTTGATTGAATTGTCTTTCCATTGATATATAATTTTATGGCACTACTCCCATTTTTCTTTGGGGTTTAATGGAAAAAGACTTGGAGAAAAAAAATATTGAACTTTCAGCTTAGACATGTTGACAGCAGTAAAACAGTATAGACAAAAATGAAAGGATATTTCAATTCCCACCATGGACGAACGGCTGTAGAAGCTGATGGAGTCGGCAGAGATGGCTAAATTGACCGTGTTTATCAAAGAGGAAGAGCCTTGGTGGCGCAGCAGCTTAAAGTGGTGTTAAAGTGACACCAGCTGCCTACAATTACTGCGAGTTCAAATCTCACCAGGCTCAAGGTTGACTCAGCCTTCCATCATTTCAAGGTAGGTAAAATGAGGATCCGGATTGTGGGGGCAATAAGCTGGCTTTCTATAAAAAAGAACACCTCTTAGGGGGGGACGAAAGCCCTACTAATCAGGTATATACAAAAGTATGAAGGCTATTGCTTAACGCCTTGTAAGCCGCCCTGAGTCTCCGGAGAAGAGCGGCATATAAATTATTTTTTTTAAAAAAAGAATATACAGTAAGTACTGTTGTTTCTACTTGGAAACCGCTTCTGGACTTTGTGCTTGAGGTGGAAAAACAATGAAATATTGATTTTGGGTTTTATCGATTGATTGATAGGTGTTTATAGAAATGTCTGGTTTATATTATGATGGAAAAGCAAAAAGTTATGGTTTGATGTCTATGGAGATTCTCAGTCATTCAGGTCATGGGGGTTTTTTTTGTTTTTTGTTTTTTGTAGTTGATGTTGTTGTTTTTAATTTGATTTATATGCCGCCCTTCTCCGGAGACTCAGGGCGGCTTACAATGCGTTAAGCAATAGCCTTCATACTTTTGTATATTTTATACAAAGTCAGCTTATTGCCCCCACAAACTGGGTCCTCAATTGATCCACCTTAGAAAGGATGGAAGGCTGAGTCAACCTTGAGCCTGGTGAGATTCGAACTTACAGTAATTGCAGACAGCTGATGTTAATCACAATGATTTTTAGTCTGCTGAGCTATCCAGGCTCCTATCCAGGTTGTCCCAAAGGTCCTTTTTTTCAACAGGCAACTTAGCTTTCTGTGTTTTTCTTTGAAGACATTTCGCTCCTCTTCCAAGAAGCTTCTTCAAGCTCTGACTTTTCCACCCTCCAGCCAGAACAGAAGAAGCTTCTTGGAGGAGAAGCGAAACGTCTTCAAAACAAAAAACCAGAAAGGCCAGTTGTGCTTTGACCTTAATGCTTTATTTTATTGCAACCGAGTCTGAAATCAATGCTTCCCCCCCTTTTTTTCCCAGCCCTCCCTCACTTCTCTTTCCCCTCTTCCTCCCCTCTGTGTTCCTATTTACTTTTGTACTTTCTATCTCATAACCTCATAAAGACAGGGACGTGGTGGCTCAGTGGCTAAGACGCTGAGCTTGTCGATCGAAACAGTGTTCCGTACTCCTTTTTACTACTCAAACTATTTACTAAGTCTGCACTACTATTAATCTCATCGTTCCCATCACCCATCTCCTTCCACTTACGACTGTAACTTTGTTGCTTGTATCCTTACGATTGATACTGACTGTTTCCTAATATGATTTGAGTGCTTATTTGTATCCTACGACTATCATTAAGTGTTGTACCTTATGATTCTTGACGAATGTATCTTGTCTTTTATGTACACGGAGAGCATATGCACCAAAGACAAATTTTTTGTGTGTCCAATCACATTTGGATCATGCCATGCCATGCCATGCCATGCCAATTTTTTCTATTCTATTCTATTCTATTCTATTCTATTCTATTCTACTCTACTCTACTCTACTCTACTCTACTCTACTCTACTCTACTCTACTCTACTCTACTCCACTCCACTCCACTCCACTCCACTCCACTCCACTCCACTCCACTCCACTCCACTCTATTCTATTCTATTCTATTATTTTTTGGTGTTGAGTCATGTCCGCCACATGATCGTGGAGACGGCTTCAGACAGCGCTGGCTCTTCGGCTTTGAAACGGAGATGAGCACCGCCCCCTAGAGTCGGGAACAACTAGCACCTATGTGCGAGGGGAACCCTTTACCTTTTAACCTCATAAAATTGTTTTTTTTTTTTAATGCGAAAAAAACTGGTCCTAAGTCACTTTACGGAGGGTCACTAAACGAACTGATGTAAGTCCAGGACCACCACGGTGATCCAATCCCCCTAATAAACGGGGTGCGGGGGGGGCAGTCCTTTTCCCTCTTCTGATGCTGTAGGCCAGACGGTAGGAGCAGGCAGGCAGGCTGGGCGAGGAGGAGGAGGAGGAAAGGAAGGAGGGAGGGAGGGAGGAGGGGGGAATCCCGCTTAGGGAAAACACATGCTTGGCCCGCTTCCCGGGCCGGCCCGAAGGTGTGGCTCTCCGGAGGAGGGAGGGAGGGAGGGAGGAGGAGGAGGGCAGGGCAGGACCGGAGCGCTCCGGGGGAGGAAGGCAGAGGGCAGGGCAAGGCAGGGCTGGGACTGACGGAGAAGCTGGGGCGAGGCTCGACAACAGGAAGGGCCACCGCGAGCATCTGCTGGAAAGAAAGAAAGAGCGAGCGAGCGAGAAAGAGAGAGAGAGAGAGAAAGAGAGAGCGGGAGAGAGAGAAGCACCGGTTCCAACTCCGCCGTCCCGCCGAGCAAACAGCCAAGCCAACGCCGCGGGCCAGCGCCCCTTTTCTTTCGCCTTCTCCACCGCTCATCCTCCGCCTTTGCCCGCTCGCCCGGCGCGATGCCGGTCAAAGGAGGCACCAAGTGCATCAAATACCTGCTCTTCGGCTTCAATTTCGTTTTCTGGGTAGGTGGGCGGCAGACCTAGGCAGGTGTAGCTGGTAGGGAGTGGGGGGGGCAGTCTCCATTTCCTCTAAACCCCCCCCTCCAAAACGAGGGCTCCAGGATCCCTGGGTGGGGAGGAGGTCTCTGAGCAAGTGCAGAGAGCCCTGGGGACAGAGGGAGTGGGGAGGGGGAGAGGGGGGGAAGAGGTGTCCCATCGGGAAAAGCCAGCACGGTAAGCATCACCTCTGGTGTGAGGGGGTGGGGGGGGTTCCCACGCACCTGGGACGCCAGGTGAGAATGGCCGGGCGCTTCCCTCCGCCGCTGGTGTGTGTGTGGGGGGAGGGGAGTCTCTGTTTCCTCCCCCCCCCCAAAAAAAACGGGGGTTCCGGGATCCTTGAGTAGCGGGGAAGTCTCTGAGCAAGTGCAGAGAGCCTTGGGGACAGAGGGAGTCGGGGTGGATGGGGGGGGGGCAGAGCTGTCCCATCGGGAAAAGCCAGCATCACCTTTTGGGGAGGGGGCTCCCGAGCACCTGGGACGCCAGGTGAGAACGGCCGGGCGCTTCCCTCCGCCTGCAGCGCCTGGGAGTGGTGGGGAGGGGCAAGGGGGGGGTTTCGGTGGGTTAAGGTTTTCCGCTTCGCTTTGGGAATTTGAGGAGGGGACTAGGAGGGTCGTTGCAAGACTAGGCGGGGACGCGAGAAGAAGGGGGGTGCCGGACTTAAGTCGTTCAGCGACACCCCCCCGCCCCTCCGAAAAAGAAATGCGGAGCTTTGCTGATGGACTCGCCCGATGCTCGACCCCCGAGCCTGGGGGGTGGGGGGAGAAGGAAGGCGCGGCTGGGGTCTCCCAGAAAGTCAGCCCCCCCCCCACCCCCGAGCTTTTTCCCCGCTGCAAAAGTAGGAAGAGAGAGAGAGGGGAAAAAAGGCTTTTGAAGAAGGTGGATCGACCGAGGGAGCGGCTTCGAGGGTCGATCCCCGTGGGGTTGTGGGAGGAGCGGGTTGTTTTTTCGGTCTGGGTGGCAGGCTGCCCGCCTTTGCCACTCCTCCACCGCTGGGAAGAAAAATAAAATAAAAAGTAATGTAGTAATCTGGGGGAAGGGGAGGGATAGTAAAATAGCAGCTTTAAGCCTGAACTGCATTTCCCAGCCTTGGCCACAGAGGCGTTGTGAGAAAAAGGGGGGGGGGGGTATAAACCTCCAGCTTTTTTGGCAAAGGGTCTGTCTCCCGGAAAAATTAAAAAAAAAAGTCAAGATGGAGACCCAAACCCCACAAATAGAATAACAGAGGTGGAAGGGACCTTGGAGGTCTTCTAGTCCAACCCCCTGCTTAGGCAGGAAAGCCTATAGCATTTCAGACAAATGGTTATCCAAACTCTTCTTAAAAACTTCCAATGTTGGAGCATTCATAACTTCTGGAGGCAAGTTGTTCCACTGATTAATTGTCCTCACCGTCAGGAAATTTCTCCTTAGTTCTAAGTTGCTTCTCTCCTTGGTTAGTTTCCACCCATTGCTTCTTGTCGTACTTGAAGCCCTCCTCTCTCTCCTTTGCATCACTTCCAGTTTGGTGCAGTTGTGGCTACCATGTTTGGCTGGCGTTGACACCTCTAGCACCGCTTGAGCAGATCATGAACCAAGGTTAAGATGTGGGTCTCGTCTTTTAAGTTGTATAAGCAACAAAAATATCTTATGCCCATACAAACGAAGTAATTGAAATCAATGGTTCTTATATGTCTCTGGGGTTAAATGTTTGTTTTAATATTCTTCTTGGTTGTACACTGGTTCCTGACCCCAATAAAGGGTTGATTGGTTAGTTGGTTGGTTGGTTGGTTGATTAGTTGGTTGAGGAGCTTCTCCAGGCCCTATCTATCCACAGCTCCTTCTCCAAGATTGGTCCTTTTGAATGGGTTGCTCATGGCCTTGAATCTACAGCTCACCCAAAGTAGGAAAGTGCTCTAGATGGATCCAGAAGTTGATTAGCGTATTCAGTGTTGGGTCAATCCACAAATGTGGGTTTGTTCTTTAAGTCTATTGAGTCTTAAATCACACCAGAGTCTATTGACTTTAGGGGTTCTAGTGTTACAGTATGGGTTTGTGACCTCGCAAAGAGTTGGTGGAGGCCTCTGGAATTCTTTCCAAGTTGTTAAATTGTTTGAAAACACAGTTAATTGTGAAGAAGAGGCCTGCTTGGAACAAGGACTTCCTGCTTTTTTTTCTAAGTGTGTAACCTTCTGCTTTGTACCATGGAATTGTGTATCTTGGTGTTGTGTATTGGGTTTTGCCTCACTTTTAGCTTTAAGGAAAAATATATATATTTTCCCCTTTGCATTCCCTATCCCCAATGATAGCTGAACCCCCAAAGAAAAAATGAGGGAGCAAAGCTGGGACTTGAAGTCCACAAGTCTTAAAGTTGCCAAGTTTGGAGACTCCCTGATCTAGATGCGTATTAATGCTCGTTTGCTTTTCTCAGAAAGAGGCATGAAAGGTTTTTGAGTCATGAGAAAATTGTCCTCCGCTAAGTCCTCCTAGAATTTTCCACCCTCTCTGAAACTTTCTGCTTCTCCTTCCCGCATGAATCAGATGGGAAGATTACCTAACTTGTACACAAAGTGACTTTTCTGGTTGAAGGAATCTCCCTCCAGGTAGAGAGGGAGAAACCACCAGAGAAGGACGCAAGATTTTTACTCTGATACAGAATTTATATATATATATACAGTTCGTTGACGTTTCAGTTCAATCGGGATAGAACTGGAAGGGACCTTGGAGGTCTTCTAGTCCAACCCCTTGCTCGAGTAGAAGACTCTGTACTATTTCATACAAAGGGCTGCCCAATCTTTTCTTAAAAACCTCCAGTGATGAAACATCCACAACTTCTGGTGGCAAGCTGTTCCACTGGTTAATTATTCTCAGTGTTAGGAAGTTTCTCCTTAGTTTCTCCTTAGCAACTCCTTAGGTTGCTTCTCTCCGTAATTGGTTTCCATCCATTATTTCTTGTCTTGCCTTCTGGTGCTTTGGAAAATAAGTTGACCCCCACTCCTCTTTGTGGCAGCCCCTCAAATATTGGAATACTGCTCTCATGTCACTCCTAGTCCTTCTTTTCTCTAGACTTTGTTGTTGTTAGTTGCAAAGTCGTGTCCGACCCATCGTGACACCATGGACAACATTCCTCCAGGCCTTCCTGTCCTCTACCATCCCCCTAGAGCAGGGGTGGGTTCTACTTACCTTTACTATGGGTTTGCAACGGGGCTGCACATGTGCGCTCTTCTGCCATGCGCAGAAGCGTCTTGATGATGTTGGGGTGGGTGGACGGAGCCTCCTTCCGGTTTTACTACCGGTTCTATAGAACTGGTCTGATCTGGGGCAACCCACCATTGCCCCAGAGTTCATTTAAGCTCACACCGACTGCTTCAGTGACTCCATCCGTCCACCTCATTCTCTGTCGTCCCCTTCTTCTTTTGCCCTCAATCGTTCCCAGCATTAGGCTCTTCTCCAGTGAGTCCTTCCTTCTCATTAGGTGGCCAAAGTATTTGAGTTTCATCTTCAGGATCTGGCCTTCTAAAGAGCAGTCGGGGTTGATCTCCTCTAGGACTGACCGGTTTGATTGCCTTGCAGTCCAAGGGACTTGTAGGAGTCTTCTCCAGCACCAGAGTTCAAAGGCCTCCATTCTTTGGCGCTCAGCCAGCCATATCCAAATCCTGCAAGCGTTCTTCATATATTTTAATCTCCAGGCCTTCAATCATCTTAGTTGACTGGAGAAGTGTGGGTGGTCCCGGATGGACTTGGATTCCTGCTGAATTGTGTTTTTCCCTTGCTAGGACAAACAGAAGCAAAAGGCATTTCATGGAAGAAGCCAGTACTTGCAAATAGGGCTCATATACAGGTTGCTAAGTTTTATCTTTTCATGTTCCTTTAAGTCTCCTTTTCATAGTGTTTCAAAGAACAGGGATTATGTGAGAATATGTGTATTTGTGTTTCTGAAAACGTGTCTCTGCCTGCTCTCGGTTCCCTGGGTGGGGCTGTGCTGTTTCCATGCTCTCAGAAATTGACTTGTCAGTCACAGACCTGGGGCTTAGTGAATAGTGGATGATAGTGAACTAAACCAGATAGCTTACAAGGAACCCCTTTTCTGGCAACTGGCTGCAGGAGTGGGATGCAATTGATTTAGGGGGAAACGGAGACATAAGTGGAGCAGGTGTCCTTGTTGTGCGTGATGGGACAGAGCTTTTGAAAGCCTGTGACTGCTCCACTTTCCCTGTCTGAAGCTGTGTTGGATGTATTTTCTGGGCTTCTCTAACAGGGCCTTGAAAAGGTCTTGTGTGTTGCTGTGGATGATGACCTCATCAGGACCCGCAATTTTGTTGAGCAGAAACGCAAAATTACAACTGTTTAGTGGCTAGGAGCCACCATCTCCCAAAGGGTTTCTTTCCACCATATGCAACAACCCCCAGAATACATGGATCATAATTCTCAAACATAGAGACATTTTGCTTTACAGACTTAAGTTCTCCAGGATGCTGTATTATTCTATAATTTAGAACACTTGACGTGTCACATGACGTATTGGGACTTTTTTCCCCCTTCGTGGCCAACATGTGATGCATCTGGCCCGTGGGCCGGGAATTTGACAGCCCTGACTTAGAACATCAACAGAGTTGGAAGGGACCTTGGAGGTCTTCTAGTCTAACCCCCTTCTCTAGCAAGAGCCCCTATATCTGAGATAGGTGGCACGTGTAACCATATCAGTGGGCATGTGAGCTCAGCTGATTTTCGGGCCTTCTGGGCCCACCAGAAGTAGGGAAACAGGCTGTTTCCTGCCTCCGGAGGACCTCGGGGGGTGGTAGAGAAGGCCCTTTTTTTTTCTCTCACCTGGCTCCAGAGCCTCTCTAGGAATCTGGGGAGGGTGAAAACGGCCTTCCCCCTCCCCCAGAGGTCCTCTGGATGCCAGAAACAGCCCGTTTGCCAACTTCTGGTGGGACCTGGAGGCTGGGGACAGCCTTCCGGTCCCGTCAGAAGTTGGCAAATGGGCCATTTTTGGCCTCCAGAAGACCTCCATGGGGTGGGGAAGGCCATTTTCGCCCTCCCCAGATTCCTAGAAAGGCTCTGGAGCCAGGTGAGAGAGAAAAACAGGCCTACTGGGCCATCACGTGCCAGGAGCAGGGGGAGCGGAGTGGGTCGCATGTATGAGGGGGGGCACATAGAATTATGGGTGTGTGGGCACGCATGCGATCCCCCCGCCTGGCACGCGATAGCAAAAAGGTTAGCCATCACTGGCCTTATACCATTTCAGACAAATGGCTATCCAATCTCTTATTAAAAACCTCCTCAACTTCTGGAGGCAAGTTGTTCCACTGGTTAATTGTTCTCACTGTCAGGAAATTTCTTCTTAGTTCCAGGTTGCTTCTCTCCTTCATTAGTTTCCATCCATTGCTTCTTGTCTTGTCGTCCGGTGCTCTGGAAAATAGGCTGACCCCCCACTCTTCTTTGACTTGCAACTTCTGTGTGGTTTGATATAGGTGAAGGAAGACTGCTTGGTATTACCTGTAGGTGTGGCTTTTCCAACATGAGCTTTGAGGATTGTGTGAAGTCCTTGGCCGACTATTATCCCATTCTCAGACAGCTTTCAAGTATAACCCACAAAGGCATTTAGTACACACCATATTTGTCTTGGGTGGAAAGGAAGAAGCTTAGCAGAAAGCGTGAAAGGGAAGCCCCAACCTGGCTTGGTTTCAGTAGGTGCCTCCAGGGAAGGTGAAGCTCAGCAGAAAATAGTTGTCCTTTGTTGATGGAGAAGATCCCAGGTTTTGGTCTACTTCATGTCATTTATTAAAGGCATCTAAAGTCTCAGATTCAGTGCAGAGGTGAGCAAATTCAGAGGGATCAGTTAAATCTTGATTTTGATCTGTGCTGTGGGAGGTAAGGTTGAAAACAGGCCTGGAATAACTCAGGGAAAGTCCCCACCATTTTGAACCTAAAGGTCCTCCCTTGCTCTTGACTAACTTCCCGGTAATTGACAGGTTTAGTAGGAGCCCTGGTGACGCAGTGGTTAGAATGCCATATTGCAGACTAACTCTGCCCCTAGCCAGGAGTTCAATCCTGAGTGGATCAAAGTTGACTCAGCCTTCCATCCTTCCGAGGTGGGTAAAATGAGGAGCCAGATTGTTGGGGGCAAATACGCTGACTCTGTAAACCGCTCGGATGGTGGTGTAAGCACTAAGGAGAGGTATATAAGTCTAAGCGCTATCGTTACTGCTATCTAAACTGTGGTAGCGCAGTGGTTAGAACACAGTATTGCAGGCTAACTCTGCCCATAGCCAAGAGTTCAATCCTGACCAGTTCAAGATTGACTCAACCTTCTAATCTTCTGAGGTGGGTAAAATGAGGACCCAGATTGTTGAGGAGCAATACGCTGACATTATAAACTTTCCAGAGAGTGCTATAAAACACTATGAAGCGGCATATAAGTCTTAAGTGCTATTGCTTGAAACTTTGAAACTTAGAAGCAAGCAGCATACAAAACAATGGAAATTCCACTCAGTAGAGGCCCAATAAGATTTGACCTTTGACCCTGTCCCCTGCTCTACATTCAACCCGACGTATACTTTAAAATTCTAAGTATTTTCAATTTTAATAAAACAACACGCTTGTTTAATAAAACAACACGCTGTGGTGTAGATTGGGGTGGGGGCGGACCAGGGGCTCTTAAATTAATTAGGATCTTAAAACTATTCAACCTATACTTCAATCAGCAGAGTTTATTTTAAATTGTCGGTACCTGCTGGTGGTACATGGGGCGTAAAAAAAATCAAATTGTTCCTCTTGAAATTGGGACACAATACTCAATTAGATGCAGTTTTGCTTTTTAATCTTAACATTTTTTTTAAATGATCCGCTAAGCCTTAATGATCAATTATATCAGACATGATTGTCTGGAGAGAATATATTTTCTCATGCTGTTAAAAATCGTTCAATGCTGAAGAGCTGTTTGTTTGCTGCTGCCCCAAAGCTATTATCTGAGAAAGGTTAATGGCGGCTTGGAAACTGCCTGGATTGCTTTCCCGCCCCTTCGTTATTTAATCTTGTGAAAGCATTTATTTTAAAAAGAGGGGTGTGAAGAAATCTTCCATCACTCATTACTGAACCGCAAATCTTAAAACGGCAGGAAAGCAAGATTGCATTTTTTTTAAAGAAATAAGAAAAACAGGAAGGAACCATTTTCGGCTTTATCAAAACATATAATATCCCCCACTTGTAAATTCCTCAGCTTTTATTAATTGCTTTTACAGCTGGGCCTCAAAAATGCCCTCCTGCCATCTTCATTCTCACCCAAGGTTTGAATGCTTTGGGTCCTGTCCTTTTCATCTACAAGTGCTTGTCATATTCCCTCTTCCTATCTCTGAGAGTTAATTACAGATGTTGCTAGTCGAGAAGATGTGTCCGACCCATCGCAACCCCATGGACAATGTTCCTCCAGGCCTTCCTGCCCTCTACTTTCCCCCGGAGTCCATTTAAACTCACTCCGACTGCTTCAGTGACTCCATCCAGCCACCTCGTTCTCTGCCGTCCTCTTCTTCTTTTGCCCTCAGTCGTTCCCAGCATTAGGCTCTTCTCCAGTGAGTCCTTCCTTCTCATTAGGTGGCCAAAGTATTTGAGTTTCTTCTTCAGGATCTGGCCTTCTAAAGAGCAGTCAGGGTTGATCTCCTCTAGGACTGACCGGTTGGATCACCTTGCAGTCTGAGGAACTTGCAGGAGTCTTCTCCAGCACCATAGTTCAAAGGCCTCAATCTTTTGGCGCTCAGCCTTCCTTATGGTTCAACTTTCACAGCCAGACATTGCAACTGGGAAATCCGTAGCCTTGACTATACCCTCTTTTGTTGGCAGGGTGATGTCTCTGCTTTTTAGTATGCTGTCTAGATTTGCCATAGCTTTCCTCCCCAGGAGCAAGCGTCTTTTACTTTCTTGGCTGCAGTCCCCACCTGCAGTGATCTTGGAGCCCAGGAAAATAAAATCTGTCACTACTTCCATTTCTTCCCCAGGAATTGAGAGGGCTGGATGCCATGATCTTAGTTTTCTTAATGTTTGTTTAGTGACCGAAGTCACAACGGCCCTGAAATAAGCGACTTGTGACCATTTCTCACGCTTTCTGTATGACCTGGGCTGCATCGTCATGATCAAAATTCAGACACCCGGCAACTGACTCATATTTATGAATGGTTGCCATATCCCAAGGTCACATGATCCCCCTTTGTGACCTTTTCCGGCAAGCAGAGATGATGGGGAAGCCATATTCACTTAACAATCATCTTACAGAGACGGTCTAATGGATTCTTTTATCCCGAGAAGAGAATATATTTAACCTTGCTCCTGTTTGGAAATCACGTCTAGGGACTTCCGGTGGTGATGTCAATGGGACTGGAATGAAGAGAATGGCGCTCCATTCCTGAGGTTCCAAGATTCTTGATTAGGAAGCCGATTCAGGCGCTATTGATCTTGAAGAGATCAATAGAAAAAAGAGGAATCTTCAAGGACCTTGGAGAGCAAAGCAATTTCTCCAAAGGTTCAAGAGAACCTCTTAATTCCAATCAGGGAAAAAACCAGCCATTTTGGCTGGCCTGAAACGCTGATAAACTGAAGAGTGGAAAGCAAAAATTGAATTAAGAGAACACATTGGTAAAGGATCGAATGAGAGAACAAACGATTTGAAAAGGTACAGCTACAGTGTGGAAAGTGAAAAGTGAGCGGAGAAAGTGAGACTCCAAAGTAGTGGCGAAACAACAGCCAGGCAAGTGGTGAAGAAACAGCAGAGGAGCGGAAATCAATTTGGATTGACAGTGACAGTGCAGAAACAGGAGAACGATGGAAAAGGAGAGGGTTCAGAAGGCGTACTGGTAAAAGAGCCAAGAAATATAAAATACACGAATTGTGTAGAAAAAGCGACTAGGTCCAGAGCGGTGAGCAACGAGAGAGAAGCCGGAAAAATAGAAGATGGCAGAGAGTCGAGAAGGGGCGAGGACGCCGAAAGTAAGCGGCAACGAAAACTACAGCACTAAGGATTATTGCAACTATTGTAACAATATTTGTTACTTGTAGCCAGAAGCTGGACTTGAGAGGGATCAAAATTCTAAAAGCTTGAACAAATTCTAATTGACTGAGAAAGAAAGATATTGGAGAAAGGAAACGGAGTAATTGGTAATGGAGACTGAAGAGTGGATGTTAATACACAGAGACCCACAGATAACAGCTTTGTAAACTAACGAATTGGAGTGGATTACAAATTGGTGGATATTTCTCTTTTGGATATTGGGACATTTAAAACAATTAAGAACAGGGACTTTCAAAATAAACTGTTGGATACAGGAAGGTAAATGATGCAAGAGTGAAGAAAGATTGCAAAGCGGAAAGAGAACAAGCACTAATCAACGCAGTATAAAATATCACTGCTTAATTTAAACAGAGACATTTATTGATTACCAAAAATTACTAAGTGAGAAAGTTTGGATTGTTACTCTCTATTTAAAATCTGAGATATAACTTTGAGATATAACTTTTTACTGCAGCAAATATAAATAATTAATTGAGTATTATACTTATTTACTTAGATATTTAGATACTGAGAGACTACTATGGGATGATTGATAATTAGTATAGGTAAATATTAATTTTAATAATATCTAGTCATATTTATTTAACTATTTTACTTATTTAGTAGTTATTCTGATAAGTTGATTACATATATTGCGTTAATTATATTAATTACTTTAAGAATCAATTAATGAATTGCTAGAAACTTAAGTTTTCTCCCTCACCCTTCCCCAATTTGAATATACATTATCTTAGTTTGTTTCTTTTTAGAGTGACCATATAGACTTATATAGTGATAGATTGATAGATTGATATAATACTGACTATATTTAACATATCTATTCATATACCTGATTATTGATCATGCATATTGATACTGCTTATAAATTGCAATCTTAGATTACTTATATTTACTATTCTAGTGTATTTAGAGTAATCATATTTTTTTCTACCTAGAGCAAATATTGATATCTGTTTGTCTTAGTACCTTATATATTAAATATTGATTTAGTATATAGTTAATAATAATAACAAACTAATGAATTGTTGAAACACTAGATTTTTCCCTCACCCCCCTACCCCCTACCTCTCCTACCCCTTATATAATGATATTGAAAAGTGGAAATTGAAATAATTGTACAGAACCTTGATCAACGATACGAGAAACCATTCAGAAATAGTGATTCTGTGATAGAAAAGTAAATCATAGACTAATTTAAATACAGATTAACCAGGACACTTCACATATTGACTTTTATCCTAACCTACATATACCAAATAAGTTAAATATCAATATAGAAGTAGAAATACAAAGACCTCATAGGACAGATTAGTGTATGAGAATTTGGGACAGTGTGAAACAGAAAATAAAAATGACAACAACAGCCCCAACATCCGTAACTAAGACAAGCAAAAAGTTAATCTCCAATCAGACAACACTTACAGTCTCACCTGCAAAAAACAATAGACACAATGCTAACTACAGAAAAAGAAAAGACCCCCTCCACATTCAACATACAAAACATGCAATCAGTTCTAACCATGATTCAAAAAGGAATGAATAAATCACAAGAGTCCATAGCAATTAATCATGAAGAAACCAGAAGGAACTATGAAGAATTGAAAACAGATGTGGGTGAAATAAAAGATAATATTAAAAAAATGGATGATAAGATTGAGAAAATACAACAGAATATCGTGAGAAATGAAAATCTGATTCAGAACATGGAGGCAAAAATGGAACAAACAGATAAGAAAATGGACAGCATAGAGCAAAATCAAGCAATATTAAATAAAGAACTAGAGGACTCAATTACATACCTAGAGATGGAAAAATCAACTTTTTATCTCAGGTTCCAAAATATAGCTGAAAATAAAGAGGAAGATTTAGGAGAATTGATGGCGGGAATTCTAGCGGAAGCCAACCAAAAAGAGAAAGAAGAGATCAGAAGAGAGATGGACAAGATTTATTGACTGCACAGAAACTACGCCCGCAGGCATAAGTTACCCAAGGAGGTCCACATTAGATTTGCAAGAAAAACCATAAAAGAAGAGATCTATAAAACAATGAGAGAAGAATCAATTATATACAAGGGGAAGGAAATAATAACGTTAAAGCAGATCCCAAGGAGGATAAAAGAACAGAGGAAAAACTACAATATTTTGACAACACAATTAAATAAATACAAAATAATGTTTCGCTGGTTGATACCAGAAGGGATTCTGGTTTCCTGGCAAGATAAGAAATACAAAATTGACACCTTAGAGAAAGCACAATAATTTTTTGACCAGCACTTTGTACTAGAAGAAGAACAGGAAACCAGATCAGAACCAGACAACAAGACTCAGGAACATTCCACAGAAGAATTGGAAAGAGAGCAAGAAGAAAAGAGAAGATTGGAAAGAGAGGGAGCAAGGGAAAAAACACAAATCATAACAAGAAACACAAGAAGGCTTAGGACAATGAGCAGATAAGAAAGAAGAATGGAACAAGAGTTGAGGTTGATTTCAGTTAATATAAATGGATTAACCATACCAACCAAAAGAACACATACATTCAAAAAATTACAAAAATTAGATATAGCTATCATAAATCTGCAAGAAGTCCATATTAAAAAGCAACATCAAAAAATATTAGAAAACAAACGATTAGGAGCATTATACACTTCACTAGCAGAACAAAAAAAGAGGGGGATTGCAATATATGTTAAAAAACAGAAGCAAAGCAAATATATATGGATGAAGATGGAAGGATCTTGATGACAGAAATTAAGACGGAAACAAAAAATATACTAATATCCATATATGCACCAAATGGAAATCAAAATGAATACTTCAAAAGAATACACTATACAATCAAAGATCTAGAATACAAAAATATATGCATCATAGGAGATTAATAATTGATGTCCTTGAATATTATGAACAAAAATCAGACAAACAATTGGCACTAATCTTTCTAGACACCAAAAAGCTTTCGACAATCTAAATTGGCATTTTTTCATATTACAATTAGAAGCAATGAGATTTAGTGACAAATTTTTAAACATGATTAAGAGGATTTATTCCATCCAAACAGCAAAAGTATGGATAAACGGAGAGATGACAGATCAATTCGAAATATCCAAAGGAGTGAGACAGGGATGCCCGCTATCTCCCCTACTGTTTATATTATCATTAGAAATATTATTAAATGAGGTTAGGAAAGTTAAAGAAATAAAAGGGCTAAAAATCAAGAATGAGGAATACAAACTACAAGCATTCACCGACAATATTCTATTTATTATAGAACAACCAACACAAACAGGAACGAAATTGTTGGCAAAAATAGAACAATATGGGAAATTGCATCCGGATTTTGGGCTTGCGATGAAAACGAAAAAAATTAAACTTTTTTTGTTTTTGCTTAATTAGATAGGTGCATTATTCTAAAATGGCTAGTATATGCTATTGTGTAAAAGTTAAAAAAAATTGAGGTTGTAATGCTGTTATCTTCTAGAGTTGGAGGTAGATGCATTTTTCTTTCCTTTTCCCTCTTTAAACCATATTTATTTTCCTTTTCTCCTCCCCCTCCTTCTAGTTTTCTATTACTTTTTTTAAAAAATTTCTTTTTTGTATTTTATATTTTGATAAACCGATAAAAATGGGAACCCCTGAACAACTGAGTCCTTTGGGAGAAGGGCGGTATAGAAATCTAATAAATAATAATAATAATAATAATAATAATAATAATAATAATAATAATAATAATAATAATAATAATAATAATAACAACTGTGTTTTTAGCATAGCAACCACAATGATTCACTTAACAGCCGTGGCAAGAAAGATGGTAAAATGGGGCTAAACTAGGGGTGAAATCCAGCAGGTTGTTACAGGTTCTGGAGAACCGGCAGCAGAAATTTTGAGCAGTTCGGAGAACCGGTAGCGGAAATTTTGAGTAGTTCGGAGAACTGTTAAATACCACCTCTGGCTGGCCCCAGAGTGGGGTGGGAATGGAGATTTTGCAATATCCTTCCCCTGGAGTGGGGAGGGAATGGGGATTTTGCAATATCCTTCCCCTGGAGTGGGGTGGGAATGGAGATTTTGCAGTATCCTTCCCCTGGAGTGGGGAGGGAATGGGGATTTTGCAATATCCTTCCCCTGGAGTGGGGTGGGAATGGAGATTGTGCAGTATCCTTCCCCTGGAGTGGGGAGGGAATGGGGATTTTGCAATATCCTTCCCCTGCCACACCCGCAGAACCGGTAGTAAAAAAAATGGATTTCACCACTGGGCTAAACTCACTTAACAAACGATGAACATTTGGGGCTCCGTTGTCATAAATTGAGGGCTATCTTTATTTCATTTGCAAAGTTCAAAAGAGAACACAGAGAGAGAGAGAGAGAGAGAGACAGAGAGAAAGAGAGAGACACAGAGACAGAGAGACAGAGACATGTAGGTTCACACAGAAGAAAGAGCTTCACCCAGAACCTATTTCCCTTTGGCCAATGGCAGCTGTTGGGAAATAAATTCTGCTACTAATCTGGGCTAGGATTTAATATTTGCCTGTGTTAATTGGCTGATTAAGATCAGACTTTGGCATCTCAGAACTTCGGAATTATAAAAGGGGGTTTCTCTCTTGGTGAACAAAACCAAGAATTCCTAAAGATGAGCTGCCTAACAGAGATGCATACAGGATGCTCTACATACAGTATGTAACATTTGCCTTTCAGGGCAAGTATAAATATATTGATAGGACTTCAACTTCTCTCTCTCTTTTTTTGTGGTTTTATTTTTATTAAGAAAAGGGGAAAGAAAAAAGGAAAAGACACACATATACCGAATTATAGTCTCCTATGGTAGAACTACAGTAGTGGCCAAAATTGTGGCAACCTTTTGGGAAAAGTGTATTTTCTAAAACTAGCTAATAACACCACTCTTTGGGGGGAGTAGTACCATAAAAAGATATCAATGGAAAGATAATTTAATCAGGAATGTAATGCAATAATTTTTATGAAGGATTTGCTATTAGGATAGCAGTTGCAGGATGAAGAAGAAAAGTGAAACCCGTAGAAAAAAACGAGATATACAAAAACGATCCCCATGTCAGTTCATTCTTCGTTGGGTAACCTTTAGCACGAATGACGGCCTTACAATGTCTTCCCATGGAGGGAACCAAGTCTTTTAATTTCAGCATTGGTTCTATCGTGAAACCAAGATTGAATGATGGCTTCTATTAACTGGGTTTTATTGCTGGGTCGCTTCTGACTAACAAGTTTCTTTAGTCGGCTCCATAGATTTTCAGTTGGGTGAAGGTCTGGGCTATTCCCAGGCCATTCCAGCAGTGGAATAGGATTATCTTGAAACTCCAAAAAAAAAGTGATATTATTAGCCATAAACCTCAAAAATACCCTTTTCCCAAAAGGTTTCCACAATTTTGGCCGCTACTGTATTTCTTGATGCACAATTTTTTCATCTTTGGTCTGATACATGCAGTAAAAGACACTTTAGGAGACGCTGTGCAATTATAAACATTAAAATAAATAAATACAGGAAGAGAATCGGGCTCAAATATATTTCGCTCAGTTATTGAGTACAGGAAGTCATCAACTTACAACCCCAATTGAGCCCAGCATGTAGGTTTTTGAGACATTGGTTTAAGGGAGTTTGCTCCATTTTACGACCTTTCTTCCTACGGTTGTTAAGTGAATCACCGCGGCTCTTAAATTAGTCACACGGCGGTTAAGGGAGCCTGGTTTCCCCAATGATCTTCGCTTGTCAGAAGGTCGCAAGAGGCGATCGCGTGACTCCAGGACACTGCAAACCGTCATAAATGTGAGTCAGTTGTCAATCAGCCAAACCTAAATCATGTGACCATGGGGATGTTGTAAAGGTGATAAGTGTGAAAAATGATCCTAAGTCATTTTTTTTTTTGCAATGCCATTGTAACTTTCAACGGTCACTAAATGAACGGTCACTAAATGAACTAAATGAACTGAATAAAGACTATCTGTATTTATTTCCACGCGGTGGGAAAAGCACAACAAAATATGCACAGGGAAGAGGAGCGGGGGAAAAAACATATTAGAAGAAGGCAAGTCTTTTTTTTTTCCCCGGAGACTGCTGTTGTTTAACTCCGGAGAAGCGTAGGGGCAGGGAAATCCTGGAACAGTTCAAAATATTTTGCATAGTTTTGTAGAGCAGTTGAAACAGCAACAGAGACTCCTTCCAGGTGTTGTAACCTTGAAAAAAATGGGAGTCTCGATTGCTGTTGTGGTGCAGGAGATAAAGCTAGCGAAGGGGAAGCCGATTCCAGAGGAGGGAAGTGGAAACAAGGTTTCTGGTTCTCTTCGCTTCCTCCTTCACTTCCCATCATTCTTGGTTTGTTGAAGAGTGGCAAGGACCAAGCAGCTGGGCCTTTCTTGCTTGGAGAACAGCCTGGGTTTCTTCCTGCATCCCAGCTGTTTTTCCTTGCTCTGGTCTTCTTCAGAAGCGTCTTCCACGCCTTTCCTCCGGGGCATGGAGAAGGTAGATAGTTTTCCTTCCTATCATCTGGCTTCCATCTCCACCTTCTCAAGAATTCTCATTCTGAAATTCCCCTTCGGTTCCAGTAAAACAGGCGTGAACCGGGAAGAGGGTGAGAGAAGTGGAGAAGTCATTGGGTTTTCCAGGTATGGTTGCGTAATGTGTTATATTTCGCGGGTTTTAACCTTACTGAATGAACCACATGGCATCACACAAGTTGTGGGCTTCAAAAGTCTTAGCAAGGAGTTCTCTGCCCGGTTGCTGGGTGGGTATGGGCATGGAGTAGTCAGCCTCCTGCACCAAGGGGTGGGCAGGTTGCCCTCCCCGGGCTCCAGAGGCTTTCTTTGAACCTCTGGGAGGTATAAAATGGCCTCCCCAGGCTCCGGAGGCCCTCTGGAGGCTGGAAATGGGCCTGTTCACGGCCTTCCCTAACTTCTGGTAGGCCCGTTTTTCGCCCTCCCCGAAACTCTGCACGCACCCTGCATCCAAAACGGACATGTTGGGACTCCTGAGAGGGGTGGGGTGGGCAGGTCCACCCAGGAGTGGGATTTGGGGGTTCTCCAAACTGCACAGAATCTTAGCTAGAGGTTCTCCCGAACCCTTGTGAACCCCCAGCAGCCCGTGGGGGTTCACAAGAACCCCTGAGAAGGTTAGAACTGAAGAAGCTTCTCAGATGAGAAGCAAAACATTTTCAAAGGGGAAAAAAAACCCCCAAGAGATACTCTTCGACGTACGACCACAATTGAGCCGAAAATTTCTGCTGTTAAGTGAGACATTTGTGGGGTGAGTTTCTTGCTACAGTTGTGAAGTGAATCCCTGCAGTTGATACTTCATAACCTGGTTGTTAAGTGAATTTGGCTTCCCCGTTGTCTTTGCTTGTCAGACGGTCACAAAAGGGGATGGTATGATCTTATGGTACATTGCAATTGTCACAAATATGTGTCAGTTGTCCAGCCTCTGAATTTTGATCACATGATCATGGAGATACTACCAAGTTTGTAACTCTGAAAAATGGTCATAAGTCCCTTTTTTCGGGGCCGTTGTCATTTGAAATGGTCACTAAATGAACAGAGGTAAGACAGAGGCTACCTGTAAGCCCAGAACATCTCTGGGTCCACCCTTGGCATCATGTATGGATCAATGGTGGAATTCACATTTTTTACTACTGGTTCTGTAGGCGTGGCTTGTTGGGCGTGGCTTTGTAGGCGTGGCAGGGGAAGGATACTGCAAAATCTCCATTTCCACCCAATTCTGGGGGAAGGATAATGCAAAATCCCCATTCCCTCCCCACTCCAGTGGGAAGGATACTACAAAATCCCCATTTCCACACCACTCTGTGACCAGCCAGAGGTGGTATTTGCCGGTTCTCCGAACTACTCAAAATTTCCGCTACCGGTTCTCCAGAACCTACTAAATTTCACCCCTGGTGTGGATCCAGTCTGGTTGGGCATGGAACAGTAGAGTAGGTGTGGATTTCATTCACGGCATTTGAGATTCTGGCTGCACACAAATTCGGCCCTCCCTTCGGGCGTGCACGTAATGTCACAATGCACGCTCTAAAGGGGCGGGGCCTATGCAACATTGTGTGGCTTTTTTTAGATGGACCGGTTTAACATCTATTGGCAGCAGAGGCTGAGTTGATGCAGAGGCTGAGTTGGTGGGGAACTCTGGTCCCTTTATGACTTGTGGACTTCAACTCCCAGAATTCCTGAGCCAGCATGGAGGACATTTTCAAGACTTTAAAGGGCACCAACCATGGATTATACACACTGTAATGTGAGCCGGCTTTGAGTGACAGCCTGGCAGAAAATGGGATTTAACTGGCGATTATGGGGAAAAAAAATTATTTAGTTTGTCAAACATGTATGAGATAACAGGAATAAGTGTAAACATGGACATGAGCACAGGAAATGAGTACAAATAAATGGGGAGAGTAGGGCAGGGATGGTAAACTCGCTGGTGCACTTATGCATGCCCCCTTTACGGACCTCTTAGGAATGGGGGTGAGGTCCACAGTAGACAGTTTACGGTTGAAGCTGTGAGGGTTTGAGGATGAAACCATAGAGTCAGGTAGAGCATTTCAGGCTTTGACAACTCTGTTGCTGAAGTCGTATTTTCTGCAATCGAATTTGGAGCGGTTTACCTTGAGTTTGTATCAATTGTTCACCTCAATGGTTGAACCTCAAATACAAGATGAATCTTCATTGCTAATCTCCAGGCTGCATTTGATAGGACCAAGATGCATATGTCTAAAATTAACAATGGTGGCTGGGAATTAAGGGAGACAGATCCCAACAATTATGGCAGAGGTGGGCAGCTATGGCCCATTTATGACTGGTGGACTTCAATTCCCAGAATTCCTGAGCTAACATGGCTGGCTCAGGAATTCTGGGAGTTGAAGTCCACAAGTTATAAAAGGGCCATAGTTGCCCACTCCTGAATTATGGGAAGAAAAAAAAAACCTTACAGGATAAGTAAATCAGGTGGAGATACTCAATAGACACCTAGACGTTGAGCCAAGGATTAACTTTGGTTTAGCAAAAGAATGACAGAAAGACTGGCTGGATTATGTTGATTGATGGGCTAAAACTTCCATCGATTCTGGCTAGCCAGAAACCATGATGGTTTGCAATGGTGGGAACTGTGATCAAACATCCGGAGACTCCCCGAGTTCTGGGAAGTGTCTTTTGAGGAACATATCACTCGTCTTGAATGTTCAGCTTCACACAGTATGTGTGTAAGCGTGTATTGGTAAACCGTGGTTGAATTTAAACTACAACTCCTCCCCATCTATCTCTGCATAGTGTGGGCATTATGTGTTGTTAGTGGACCTCTGAAATTGTGAAAATGGACATCCCTTTCCTCTTCCCTCTCATGCTGTTCTCTGTTGGTAGCAGAGGTCCTGGAAAAATGTCATATTTTTGTTGTTGTTGTTCCTCAGGGAGAGGTGACAACATTCCTCCACTGCTATTGTTTTCCAAGTCTTCGTTTTAATTATTGTTTAATTTTGGCCGCTCCAGTCCCAGCTTCCCGTTGCTCTACTAACACAACCCAGATTTCCCGAAAGCTCTTTTATTTTCCTCTGTTTTCTCCTTTATCATGACAACATTTAATTCATTGACTTAATTGCCCTGCTTTGCAGTGCTTCCTTTTTCCCTTCCTCCTCTACAAACTGTAGTTATTTTCTCACTGACTTCTGGTCCCATCCTGATTCTTAAGCTCTCTTAATTTGGAGTCCCTGGAATCCCTTGATTTCAGAATGTGCTCCTTAGATTTTGAAGTGAAGGACGGAAGGACGCGTCAACCTTGAGCCCCATCAGAATCGAACCCCTGGCATTGGGCAGAGTTAGCCTGCCGTACTAAATTTTAACTATTCTAATCACGGCATCACCAAGGCCCAGCAAGCCTCACTGAACACAATGAATTGTATTTCCCTAACCTGTTATTACTCGGATTTACTTCTGCGTTCCTCTTCTTTTGAAATCAGCAATGATGACATGATCCATTGTTGTACCGTCATGTGCTTTCTCCACTGTTGTGACTATGGCTCCAGACTGCAGTGTGGAAATCAGATGGGAAACAATGATGTACTTCAACTAAGGGGCTGATGAGGCAAGACCGGGGGGGCTCCTTGCTTGCTTAGACTACAAAAATAAACTAAGAAGGTTGTGAAATTGACTTAAAACTGTCAAAACTGCTAGGGGTTTCAAAATCGGAGGGGCAGAGGTTCTCAGTAATGGAAAAGTCGGACTTTTGTCATCCATGTGGAACTACAGTTGAGCTGAGTGCAGGCACTAAGACACCTCCAGGTGTCAGGAAATGACACCCAGGTCATTGCAAAAACTCAGCGTCTAGGTGTCTTATTGAGTATCTCCACCTGATTTACTTACCCTTGTAATGGTATTCTTTTTTCTTCTCATAATTGTTGGGATCTGTCTCCCTCGATTCCCAGCCACCATAGTTAAATTTTAGACATATGCATCTTGATCCCATCAAATGCAGCCTGGAGATTAGCGATGAGGATTCACCTTGTATTTGACGTTCAACCATTGAGGTGAACAATCGAAACAAACTCAAGGTAAACCGCTCCAAACTCGATTGCAGAAAATACGACTTCAGCAACAGAGTGGTCAATGCCTGGAATGCTCTACCTGACTCTGGGGTTTCATCCTCAAACCCCCACAGCTTCAACCTTAAACTGCCTACCATGGACCTCACACCACTCCTAAGAGGTCCGTAAAGGGGGGATTGCATAAGCGCACCAGTGGGCCTACCGTCCCTGCCCTACTGTCCCCATTTATTTGTACTCAGTTCCGGTGTTCAGGGCCATGTTTATACCCAGTGGTAAAATGTAAAATTTGTTACTACCGGTTCTGTGGGCGTGGCTTGGTGGGGGGTGGGGTTAATGCGACTGGGTGGGCGTGGCCAACTTTTTTTTTTTTACTTTTACTAGCGTTTTTTCTACAACCCCTTCGGCCGAAGAGGTTGTAAAAAAAAATGCTTTTGAAAGGCTCTGACGATCCCAGCTGAGCCGCATGATCATTAGAGGCTTTTAGTTTTTACTTTTAAAAGCATTTTTTCCGCTGAGGAAAATTTTTTACCTGTTATACATGTTTGACAAACTAAATAAAAAAAAATTCCCATAATCGCCAGTTAAATCCCATTTTCTGTCAGGCGGTCACTCAAACCCGGCTCACATTACAGTGTGTATAATCCACAGTTAGTGAACTTTAAAATCTCCATGCTCCTCCATGCTGGCTCCCAAGTAATTGCAAAAACTGCATAAATAGCCTATTATTTTTTTTTACGATGCCACCTGGCTGAACTGTTTGATAAGCACTGAACTAGGTCCAAGTTCCAGGTCTGTTTTCTCTGTGTAATGTCAGTCCACCCGCTACAACTCCTGGAGCTCAGGAAGCTCATAGTTAGTTCTGATCCCTCCTGAGCTCACGTCGCATTCCTAGAGAAACGAAAAAGAATCCCTCATGACAAAACCACAAAAAAGAGGAATATGGGCCAAGACAGGTGCGATTGTAGTTTGTCCACCAAGAACGATGTAGATCAGGGGGTCAAACTCAAGGCCTGGATTTGGCCCACGGGGCCAGCCTGGAAATAGCAAAGGACCAGCCCACAATGCCTCTGCCAGTGAAAATGAAGCTTTGAGCCCCTCCGGAGCTCCGTTTTCACTGGCAGAGGGTTGCAGGAGGCCTCGGGAGCCCGTTTTCGCTGGCGGAGCACATGGGCCGCCACAAGCGCCCCTGATATGAACAATGTTGAGCTGGCCACACCCACCCTGGCCACCACCTCAGCTACACAAATAAACACACACAGCCCCCCCCCCGAGGTCAAACACAACCCTGATGCAGCCCTCAATGAAATCAAGTTTGACAACCTGAGGTAGATTCTTTGGCTGAGCCATCCGCCGTTATGATTCCCCCTTTCCATCCTCCATATGAAAGACGGATTGTGTGGGGCAGTGATGGGTTTCAAATTTTTTTACTACCAGTTCTGTGGGAATGGCTTGGTGGGCGTGGCTTGGTGGATGTGGCAGGGGAGGGATACTGTAAAATCTCCATTCCCTACCCAATCCAGGGGAAGGGTACTGCAAAATCCCCATTTCCTCCTGATCAGCTGGGACTTGGGAGGCAGAGAATAGATGGGGGTGGGGCCAGTCAGAATTTTTACTACCGGTTCTCCGAACTACTCAAAATTTCTGCTACCGGTTCTCCAGAATTGGTCAGAACCTGCTGAAACCCACCTCTGGTGTGGGGTGAAACAGGGGTTCATTTTGCAGATGCAACACGATAATGACACTTCCTTGCTTCCTTTGCTCCTGTTAATTGGAATTTAGAATAACATTTGACAGCCCTGACTTAGAATATCAACAGAGTTGGAAGATGTTTTGTCTCCATCTCACACACACACACACAGATAGACAACCGGGGGTTAAATAAACTGGCAGACAACCAATTCTTCTGATAAGACACTTGGCAGCCATCCAGTAACTGCTTGCCAAGAACTTTATCAACATACAAAAATACCCACAGTTAGAATTGTACGAATATTTCCAAGGCCCAGATTGCTGTTTTCCAGAGATGCAATGTGACTCAAAGGAGTTAGTTTTGTCCATCACAGAGTCTGAATGGCTAACTCACCCCCTTTTATATCCTGTGGGGTGTGGTCCAGTGACTCAGCTAATCTCTGGCTTGCCTTTTCTTCTGTTGCGCGAGCCTGTCACTGCAATGCTGCCGAGGGTCCAGCCAAGACTCATTACCCTCATCACTGTCCACCTGTGGCTGCGGGGACGTGCTTGGCTCTGGGCCTATCTCTTGCCCTTCGGTGTCTTCCGGATGCATTGCCAGAGAGGAGGGTCCTGGAGAGGGAGGCCTTGCCAACTCCTCTCCCTCACTCTCAGAGTCTGCATCTGCTGATGACACAGGCTCAGGCAACGGAGCCACAACAGAAGGGACCTTAGAGGTCGTCTAGTCCAATCCCCTGCTCAGGCAGGAAACCTTATACCAATGGTGGGATTCAATTTTTTTTACTACCAATTCTGTGGCTGTGGCTTGGTGGGTGTGGCCAGGGGGTGCAACAGGCAGCACTCAGCCTCCTGCGCCCCCCTGGGAGCAAAAACGGGCTGCGGGGGGAATGTGCCACCTGCGCCCCGTTTTGGGCCTAGTAGGCCTCCCTGAAGCCTCCTGAGAGCGAAAATGGGCCACCAGGGGTGCCACCTCCTGTGCCCCATTTTGGGCCTTGGATGTCTCTCTGCGCTTACCTGGGTGCCAAAATGGGGCAGGTGGTGACTCCTGGAAAGGGCAGGAAGAGGCAGGACCAGCCAGCAATTTAATTTCTAGTTTATACAAACTGGATGAATCCCACCACTGCCTATACCAGTGATGGCTAACCTTTTTGCCATCGCGTGCTAAAAGTAGGGGGAGCACAGTGGGGTCACATGCACACATGCCCACATCCATAATTCTATGCACCCCCCCCGTGCTCCCCCCGCTTTTGGCATGGGATGGCACAGTAGGCCCATTTTTTGCTCTCCCCAGGCTCCAGAGCCTTTCTGGGAGCCTGGGGAGGGCAAAAATGGCCTTCCCCACCCCCGCAGAGGCTCTCTGGAGGCCGGAAACAGTGTGTTTCCTGACTTCTGGTGGGCCCAGAAGGCCCGAAAACCAGCTGACTGGCGGACGCATGCGTGCTGGAGCTGAGCTCGCGTGCCCACCGATATGGCTCCGCGTGTCACCTGCGGAACCCGTGCCACAAGTTCGCCATCATGGGCCTATACCATTTCAGACAAATGGTTGTCCAATCTCTTCTTAAAAACTTCCAGTGCTGGAGAATTCACAACTTTTGGAGGCAAGTTGTCCCACTGGTTAATTGTTCTGTCAGGAAATTTCTCCTCAGTTCTAGGTTGATTCTTTGGGCTTGATTGGATCCATTTTAATGTTCCTCCGCTTCTAACCATCTTTCTTCCTATCTACTTCTGAACTGGGGGCGGTCTGTCAGAGGGACAATGATGCTTAGGATGTGACAGCTGGTGGACGAAGCTGGGGTTATGTGCATCCTTCAAGTTGGGATCTCCAAAGCCATTCTTGTTATCAATTAGCAGGGGGTGGACATAGTTTCTACCCCACAGGTTTTCTTTAGCAGTTCCTAAAGATGTTTCCTGAAGAATTCCTTCCATGGAGGCTCGTGCCCAGACACGCAGAACTGAAAGTCCAGGGTGGGTTGAACCAGATGGGACTGATGCCTGTCTTGAGTGGAGAATTCAAGCCACGTCAAACATGGAATCTCTTTGTCTTCACTTCTCCACAGCTTGCTGGCACAGCTGTCCTCGCAATTGGACTATGGCTTCGCTTTGATCCACAGACCAAAGAAATCTTCAAATCGGAAGAAGATACTACGGCTTTTTCCACAGGTAAATCATTAAGAGCTTCTTCAGGTTTGGATAGAGAAGCAGCTGCTTCTTAAGGCTTATTGGGAGGATGCAGAGAATAATTTAAGAAGAAGCTCCTGGTGTAGAGAGAGCTTAAAATTAAATAATGCATCTCGAGAGTTCATCTTGGGTTTTTGTTTTTGTTTTTTTAAATTTGATTTATATGCCGCCCTTCTCCGGAGACTCAGGGCGGCTTACAGTGCAATAGCCTTCATACTTTTGTATATTTTTATACAAAAGTCAGCTTATTGCCCCCACAAACTGGGTCCTCAATTTACCCACCTTAGAAAGGATGGAAGGCTGAGTCGACCTTGAGCCTGGCTAGGATTGAACTCGCAGAATTACAGGCAGCTGGATGTTAATTGCTGCCTTTAGTCGGAGGCATTAGCCCCCTACGCTACTCAGGCTCCTTTTAAGTTATGCTAGATCGTGGGGGAAGAAAATTTAGGTACATAGACCGAGGATTAAACATCAGACATTCCTTTTCAGAGCACTAGTTTTTCAACCTTAGTGTCAGGGTCCAAATAATACACCTGTAGCAAACAGAACTCCAAGGTAAGCAGGCTCCTCAAATAATAATTTTATTGGTCATAAGTCCATTGCCAATGTCCGAATTTTGATCATGTGACCATGGGGATGCTGCAACAGTTGTAAGTGTGAAAAAGGGTCAGAAGTCACTTTTTCCAGTGCTGTTGTAACTTTGAATTAAATGAACTACTGTACGTCAAGGACTACCTGTATTCCTGACTCCACCAACAAAACTCACCAGTATATTAAATTCCACTAAGCTTAATCCACGACTTTGTCCTTCTTAAGGGCCCCATCGATGGCCACATTCCTTGCAACATTCATCTTCTTTTCCTTCTTGTGCCATATCCGTCATCGGACGTTGGCGATCCTATTTTTATCAACAGCCCCACAAAAAAGTACTGCTGAGTTTTGTCCAAAACGGTCCCTTAGATTTTGAAGCCATGATGTTCTTCTTCAGCCTGGACCTCGTTTGCCTTCGATCTCTCCCTGGAGGATTCATCAGTTGGAAAAATCAGGAGGAGAATTTAACCCCCAGGAAAACAAATATTTGCCCAGCTTTATCCAGGGAAGACACTTGTATGGCTTCTAAAATGTGTGGGGAATGGAAGACGAACATTAAGTGGAGGGCTGGGTGGTATCCATAACATTGGCTGCAAGCTCCCCAGTGTACAAGAAGATAAAATGGCTTAATGTGATCAGGAGAAATAGGAATACAAATAGGATGGGGTGGGATAGGATCAGGGGTGAAATTCAGCAAGTTTTGGAGAACCGGTAGTGGAAATTTTGAGAAGTTCAGAAAACCAGCAAATGCCACCTCTGGCTGGCTCCAGAGTGGGATGGGAATGGAGATTTTGCAATATCCTGCAATATGGGGATTTTGCAGTATCCTTTCCCTGGAGTGAGGTGGGAATGGAGATGTTGCAGTATCCTTCCTCTGGAGTGGCATAGGAATGGAGATTTTGCAGTATCCTTCCCCTGCCACACCCACCAAGCCACACCACACCCACCAAGCCACACCCACAGAACTGGTAGTAAAAAAATGAATTTCACCACGGGATGGGACGGGACGGAATGGAATGGAACGGAACGGAATGAAACAGAAAAGAACAGAACAGAACAGAGCAGAACAGAATAGAAAATATGGAATGGAATGGAATGGAATGGAATGGAATAGATTACATTAAAATGAAATTTCATTGAATTCAGCTCTCAAAAGATAATCATTAGGCATATACCCACATACATACATATATACGACACAGAGAAGCATCAAAGGCTGCAAAATGATACAGATATATATTTTTTTTTACTAGTTGGATTTCTGCAGCCCTGGTCCAGCTACCAGTGATCAAAATTTTGGTTTAGGCTGAGCTTTTTTCAAAACCTGGACATTTCAAATTCTTTTCATTCCAGGCTGGCAAGGTTTTATTTTCCCTGTGGAGAACCCAGAGGTTTTGGCTTTGGGGATTGTAGAATTCCTTTTAAAGTTGAACACATTTTAGGATTGTTCATCCGTTTTTTGTTTTTTTTTAAATTCTGATGAATACGCTGTTTAAATTCCTGACAGAACATCCCCTGATAATAAGCCCAATCGGACTTTTCAGTGCATGCGCTAAAATACCCCCCCCTCCAAAAATAAGCCCTTCCTGAAAATATTTAAATGCAAGGTTAGGTTAAGGGAGACAGAGCTGAAAATCAGATAAGATGGCAAGAGGAGCCCCCGTCTTGCTCCACACGCCCCAAAATAATAAGACCTCCCCGAAAATAAGGCCCGGCGCTTATTTCAGGGTTCAAAAAAAATATAAGACAGGGTCGTAATTTTGGGGAAACATGATACAATGCTGGTCCTTGGAATAAAAAACAATTTTAATGCAAAAAAAATGTCTCGCAAATAACCCTGAATGAGGGCGGTGAGAGGATTTCCGAGCAGTGCTGACCTGAGCGAAATTATCCGCTGAAACAGTTTGGTGCTTTTCTTTCAAGCTTCTGTGTGAACTTGAAAACAAAACAACAAAAAAAAAAAGTGGCATGCACAAACATGAGCTGGCTCTTCCAAAGAAAGCCAAAAATCTTTTTCGTTGTTATTGTTTCAGCCGCGGAGTTTGTGTGAGGTCTCCCGCTGCATTTTTTTTTTAAGGCATGCCCAGAAAACAGTCAAGTTTTCCTTTGAAGTCAACCAGGAAGTGCTTTCCTAAAGATAATAAAAGAATGTTTGCAAAGCAGACAGCCATGAACTGATAAAACACTTTCTACTTGCATTTTGCAAGCAAAGATCCTTGGCTTCCTTTATGTAGGGGAGAAAAAAAATGTGCAATTGGTTTTTGCAGATGGAAGTAGCGGGCTGGAAGAGAATAATAGCTGAAGCTGCTATGGTAGTATTGTTTTTCCTGGTAACACCTAGCAATTCTGCAGAACAGAACAGAACAGAACAGAACAGAACAGAACAGAACAGAACAGAACAGAATAGAATAGAATACCAGAGTTGGAAGGGACCTTGGAGGTCTTCTAGTCCAACCCCATGCCTAGGCAGGAAACCCCACATCACTTCAGACAAATGGTTATCCAACATCTTCTTAAAAACTTCCAGTTTTGGATCATTTACAACTTCTGGAGGGAAGTTATTCTACTGGTTAATTGCTCTAACTGTCAGGAAATCTCTCCTTGGTTCTAAATTGCTTCTCTCCTTGATTAGTTTCCATCCATTGCTTCTTGTCCTGCCTCCAGAGGTTTTGGGGAGTAGCTTGACTCCCTCTTCTTTTGTTGCAGTCCCTCATATATTGGAACACCGCTATCATGTCTCCCCTAGCCCTTCTTTTCATTAAATAAATAGATGCACAGTTGCCCTTTAGAAAATGGCCCATTTCCAACTTGGAAATCATTAGAAAAGACATTTAAAACGGTAGGCCGGGTGAGTGAATTTTGATAGGCGACTGCAGTGGGGAGCCTATTTGTTCATTTATTAGAATTTTAGCCTGCCTTTAATACTTTAGAAGCAACTCAAGGTGGCAGACATACATTATATTCCTTCTTTCTGTTTTGACCACAGTAACAACCTTGTGAGGTGGGTTGGGCTGAGAGAGAGGGACTGGCCCTAAGTCATCCTGCCAGCTTTCCTGCCTATGGTGGGATTCGAACTCGCAAATCTGGTGATTGGCCCAGAGACACTCAGCTGGTTTCACACTTAAAACGGGATTCGAACTCACAAATCTGATGATTGGCCCAAAGTCACTCAACTGGCTTTTATACCTAAAGCGGGATTAGAACTCTCAATCTCCTGGTGATTGGTCCAAAGTCACCCAGGTGGCTTTCCTTGCTAAGGCGGGACTAGAACTCAGTCTCTTAGTGACTGGCTTACAGTTACCCAGCTCAGTGGTGAAATGTAAAATTTGTTACTATCGGTTCTGTGGACGTGGCTTGCGGGGGTGGGGGGGGGATAATATGACTGAGTGGGCGTGGCCAACTTTTTTTTTTTTTTTACTTTTAAAACCATTTTTTCTGCAACCTCTTCGGCTGAAGAGGTTGTTAAAGAAATGCTTTTAAAGCCTCTGACGATCCCAGCTGACTTGCCTGATCAGCAGAGGCTTTTTTTTTTAAAGGCCTCTGATGATCCCAGCTGAGCCACGCAATCATCAGAGGCTTTTTTTTTACTTTTAAAAGCATTTTTTCAGCCAAACAGATTGTAGAAAAAATGCTTTTAAAAATTAAAAAAAAAAAGCCTCTGATGATTGTACGGCTCAGATGGCAATTGGGGTGGCGGGGCAGGGATTTTTGCTACCGGTTCTCCGAACCACCCGCCTCCATTGCTACCGGATCGGGCGATCCAGTCCGAACTGGGAGCATTTCACCCCTGACCCAGCTGACTTTTCTAGCTAAAACAGAACTAGAACTCAAAGCCTCCTCATTTCTAGGCTAGCACCCTAACCACTAGGCTGAAGTGTTCATCATTCCACATGAGAAGAAGGGACAAAAAGGACCACCAAAGTAATTAGGCGGTGCAAGGAAAGATGACAGTCATTGGTGTAAATGTAGTTAAAACACAGATGATGGCCAGGACCAGATCCACAAACAGATGGAACCCCAGTCAGGCCTTCAGAAAACCATAGCTAGGTGTCCTTCCTTGCCAGGTCAATGCTGCTTCAGTTGAACTCATTAACAAAGGATTAAGGACCTTAGCAGTTTCCATGTGTTATAACAATTCTTCTTCTCCCACTCCCCCTCCTCCTCCTCCTGTTCTCCCCCTCTCTTCTTCCTCCTCCTCCTCCTCTTCTCCTTCTCCTTCGCCTCTCCTCTTCTTCCTCTCCCTCTCCCCTCTTCCTGCTTCTCCTCTTCCTCCTCTTCTTCTTCTCCCTCTCTCCTCCTCTTCTTCTCCTTCTCCTCCTTCTCTTCTTCTTCTCCTTCTCCTCTTCTTCTTCTCCCTCTCTCCTCCTCTTCTCCTCCTTCTCCTTCTCCTCTTCTTCTCCTTCTCCTCTTCTTCTTCTCCCTCTCTCCTCCTCTTCTCCTTCTCCTACTTCTCTCCTTCTCCTCTTCTCCCTCTCTCCTCCTCCTCCTCTTCTTCTCCTCCTCCTCCTTCTCACTCTCCTTCTCTCTTCCTCCCCCTCCCCGTTCCCTTCTCCTTTCCTTCTCCTTGTCCTTTCCTCTTCCTCCTCCTCCGCCTCTCTCCTCTTCTTTTTCCTCTTCTTCCCTCTTCCTCCTCCTATTGCTCCCTCTTCCTCCTCCTCCTCCTTCTTTTCTTCCATAGTGATTTACATTCTCATTGGTGCTGGCGCCCTCATCATGCTGGTTGGCTTCTTGGGATGCTGCGGAGCAATACAGGAATCCCAGTGTATGCTTGGCTTGGTAAGTCTTCACACAGACATACACAAACACACACACACGCACACACACACACACGCACACACCAGGGTGAGAAAGTTGGACCGTTTCCCTCCTCGAGCTTTTGCATTTTTTCCCCCCAGTCTAAAAATAGAGCCTTTGGAAACATGTTTAATTCATTACGCATGGCCCAGAGAGGCTCCAAATGCAGCCGAGTGATGTGTGTTAGGATTTTGTCTGTGCCACAGAACTGGTTCCTATTTGCATAACATCTCCCTGCTTTTCAGCAGGAACTTCTTTTGCAAAGACGATGGTCTGATCTTGGCCCAGATCATTTGAGAGAGAGAGAGAGAGGGAGGGAGGGAGGGAGAGAGAGAGAAAAAAAGAGAGGGAGGGAGAGGGAGAGAAAGAGGGAGGGTGGGAGAGAGAGAGATGGAGGGAGAGAGAGGGAGGGAGAGGGAGGGAGGAGAGAGGGAGAGAGGGAGGGAGGGAAAGAGAGAGAAAAAAGAGAGGGAGGGAGAGGGAGAGGGAGGGAGGGAGGAGAGAGAGGGAGGAGAGAGAGAGAGGGAGGGAAAGAGAAAAAAGAGGGAGGGAGGGAGAGAGGGAGAGAAAGAGTGAGTGAGTGAGTGAGAGAGATAGATGGAGGGAGGGAGAGAGAGAGGGAGGGAGGGAGAGGGAGAGAAAGAGGGAGTGAGTGAGAGAGATAGATGGAGGGAGGGAGGGAGAGGGAGGGAGGGAGAGAGAGATGGAGGGAGGGAGGGAGAGAGAGAAAAAGAGAGGGAGTGAGTGAGAGAGGGATGGAGAGAGGGAGAGATAGATGGAGGGAGGGGGAGAGAGAGAGAGAGGGAGAGAGAAAGAGAGGTCAATTTGGAAGCTCAAATCCAGGTTGGGACTTGGAAAAACAAACAGAAGCTTTCCCTGCTTAATAACTAAAAGACAAAACCGAAGTCCCGAAGATGCTTTTTTTCAAGACGCAACTGGACTTTCTGTTTTGTTTTGTTTTTTTGGAAGACATTTTGCTTCTCATCCAAGAAGCTTCTTCAGCTCTGACTGGATGGTGGCAGGGGTGGGCTTCAAAAATTTTAGCAAGGGGTTCTCTGCCTGGTTGCTGGGTGGGCATGGCCATGGTGGACGTGACCTAGCAAGCCTCCTGCACCATGGCGGGAGGGAGGCATTTTTGCTCTCCTCAGGCTCCAGAGGCTTTTCTCGAGCCTCTGGGAGGACAAAAACGGCCTCCCCAGGCTCTGGGAACTTCCGATAGGCCTGTTTTTCGCCCTAACCGAACCTCTGTGTACACCCTGCACTTACCTGCATCCAAAACGGGCCACATGGGGACTCCTGGGAGGGGTGGGGCCAGGTGGGCGGGGCCAGCCAGGAGTGGGATCTGTGGGTTCTCCGAACTGCACAGAATCTTAGCTAGAGTCTCTCCCGAACCCCTGCGAATCCCCCAGCTGCTCACCCTTGGATGGTGGTGAATGGAAGGATTTATATTCCTTGCAGACAGCTGGTCATTTGCATTTGTTTCGATAGTCGTTGAGGCCCCTCGGAAGTTTGTCTGTGTCTCAGAGCCACCTGAATAGACCAGAAAAAGTGCAGACTAGAGGAACAATTTGCGCTTCGAGATGCAGGCAACGCAGACTCATCCTTAACAGCCTGCACCTGCGTTCAACATTGAAGGGATGCAGGACAGAAAGCGTCCTGAAGAAACACGGCCCTTTCAGCAGTTCTGAGAAGGCTCCACACTCATTTACACTACTTAGGCGAGACTCTGAGGACGCAGATAAACCTCCAGGTGGCCTCAACGACTCTCTAAAAGGATGCAAATGACCAACCGTCTTTTGCCACAAATAGCCTCCCACCGACCAGTTCGTTCTCACAGGGAGGGACTCCTCAGGGTGCCGTCAGTCAAATTATGCCGCCTGGCGACCCCCAGGGGGAGAGCCTTCCCTGTGAGAGCTCCAGCCCTTTGGAATGAACTGCCCCCAAAGATACGGAATATCCCCAACCTTCGTGCTTTCCGCCAGGCCCTCAAAACCCTGATGTTCAAACAGGCGGGGCTAAACATGTGAATGATTTTTAAAATGTTATCTCATTCTGGGTTTTTACTTAATCGGGCCAAACTATGTAACAATTTTAATTAGCCATTTTATGATGTTTGTGTGTCTTATCTGCCTGATCCCTGTAAAAATTTTTAGAATTTTTGATATTAATTTTAAATTGAATTGTTTTAACTATCGGCCAAATTCATATTAGTTTTTTTAAAATTTTTTAACTTTTGTGTAGCTTGTTTTTATTTTTGGCTGTTCACTGCCCTGAGTCTGCAAGGAGAAGGGCGGTATACAAATCTAATAAAATAATAAATAAATAAATAAATAAATAAATAAATAAATAAATAAATAAATAAATAAATAAATAAGTAAGTAAGTAAGTAAGTAAGTAAGTAAGTAAGTAAGTAAGTAAGTAAGTAAATTATTATCTTGGCTGTACACCGACCTGAGTCCTATGGTAAAAAGGCGGTACAGACATTAAATAAATAAACAAACAAACAAATAAACAAACAAACAAACAAACAAACCATGACCTGGATGACAGAGAATCTCTATAGATAAAGACAAACATCTTTGTTTTTTTTAACCAGTGTGACCATTAAGAGAAGTTGCGTTAACTCCCACTCACCTCCAATCCTCCAGAGTAGAGGTGTCAAACTCGATTTCATTGAGGGCCGCATCGGGGTTGTGTTTAACCTTGGGGGGGGGGGCATGGCCAACTTGACGTCACTTATGTCGGGGGCACCTGTGGTGGCCGGAACCCTCTGCCAGCGAAAACAGGCTCCTGAGCTCTGTTTTCAGGTGTGATGGCCTCCTGCAACCTTCTGCTGGCGAAAACGGAGCTCGGGAGGGCCACAGGCCTTGAGTTTGACACCCCTGCTCCAAAGGATTGCAGCAAACCTAGGATGTTGCCAGCCCTGGACACTTGTTTGTTGTGACTAAGCTCCCCCAATGCCAAGAGAAAAAGACAGAAAATGTTTTCAAGCTCATTAGGAAGTTGATGTGAAAGCTTCAGTGTCCAAGACCTCACTATGAGGCTGTTCTCTAAGTGTCCCCAAACAGTGCGTCATAGAATCACAGAGCTGGAAGAGACCATGGAGATCTTTCTAGAGTCCAACTACCTGTTCAAGGCAGGAGGCCCTATTCCAGGGGTGAAATCTACCGTATTTTCCGGCATATAAGACGACTGGGCATATAAGACGACTCTCCTCAGAGCCATTTAAGGCTCGTCAGAGCCTTATGGGCTGGTCTGCCTGGTTACAGGAGAATGACACCCGGCATATAAGATGACCCCCGACTTTTGAGAAGATTTTTGTGTGTTAGAAAGTAGTCTTATACGCAGGAAAATACAGTACTTACCTTCATTACCGGTTCGGAAGAGCACGGGTCACATGCGTGCGCACACCTTCTGTGCATGCGGAAAAACTTTCACGTGTGCGCAGAAGGTAAAAAAAACATTACTTCCTGGTTAAAACCAAGAAGTGATGACACCTGGGTAGCGATCGCAACCAGATCGACGAACCACAGGGAAAAATCGTTACCGGATCAGACGATCCGGTCCAATCCGGGAGTATTTCACCCCTGCCTTAGTCTTCCCTAAGTAGCAGGATACTAAGTGTGTTACTCCCTGTCCAGCTCAGTCTTCAGCTTTTTTTTCCCCCTTAAATTTGATTTATATGCTGCCCTTCCCCAGAGACTCAGGGTTGCTTACAATGCGTTAAGCAATAGCCTTCATACTTTTGTATATTTATACAAAGTCAGCTTATTGCCCCCACAAACTGGGTCCTCATTTGACCTACCTTAGAAAGGATGGAAGGCTGAGTCAACCTTGAGCCTGGGGAGATTCGAACTTACAGTCATTGCAGACAGCTGGTGTTAATCACAATGCTTTTAGTCTGCTGAGCCACCAGGCTCAGCTTGATGAATGGCTGCTATTTTACTGTCCTTTTCAGACTCTCCATTGATTTGCTGAGTTTAAAGGAGCTTCTTTTTGTCAATTGCTTTTATCAAACTGTTCTTAGAGTTGGTTGTTAGCCCCCCCCCTTTTTTTTGGTACCCTGCTCTGAATATCTTTAGAAGGAAAGGCAGTATAAAGACTGAAATGATGATTCTTCTCATCCTTATATGCCAAAATATTTACTTTCAGTCCATCTGCCTACCCTAACGAGTCACTTGACTCATCCATGAAGCCTTTGCTTGTTCAGCCGAGACGAAACATACAAAGTGCATTCAGTGTTTAAATGTTATCCTGGGACGGTTAAGTAATCCTTCTGCCTTGGTCCAAAATGGCCTCGCTACAAATGTCTCTTCTTGTTCTTCCTTAGTTTTTCGCCTTCCTTCTCGTCATTTTTGCTCTTGAAGTCGCAGCTGCCATCTTGGGATTTTCCAACAAAGAAAAGGTAGGAGAACTTTCAAATACGTATCCTTCAGAAATTTGGCAGTGTATCCTCGTGGTTCGGGGTGGGGGGGGGGGGGTGAGGACAACAAAACTCTAAAGATATCCAAAATTGACCCGACTAGTTGTGTTATTCTGGTTTACATTGTAGTTGTTGTTTTTTTTCCTGAATCAAGGAAGCCAGAAACAAATATACCTTTGCTGCAGAGGTGGGTTTCAGCAGGTTCTAACCAGTTCTGTAGAACTGGTAGCGGAAATTTTGAGTAGTTCGGAGAACCGGTAGTAAAAATTCTGACTGGTCCCTCCCCATCTATTCTCTGCCTTCCAAGTCCCAACTGATCGGGAAGAAATGGGAATTTTGCAGTATTCTTCCCCTGGAGTGGGGTGGGAATGGAGATTATATGGTATCCTTCCCTTGTCACACCCACCAAGCCACACCCACAGAACCAGTAGTAAAATGTTATGAAACCCACTACTGGTCCTTGGTGCTGAATAAGAGAATAATAGAGTTGGAGGTCTTCTAGTGGAGTGGCCTCCAAGCTTTTTGGCTCTGCGGCCCCACAGCAATAGGGGGCAGGGGATGCTTGCATGCGTACCCCACCTATTACATAAATGGAAATTCATGCGCTCACCCACTATTAGTGCAGCCTGGTTCCCCAACAGGCCAGGCTGCTGATTGGGGCCCCCTGTTCTAATCCAACTCCCTACTCAAGCAAGAGAACCTATATCTGTGATAGCGAACCTATGGCACGGGTGCCACAGGTGGCACACAGAGCCATATTGGTGGGCACGTGAGTGTTGCCCTAGCTCAGCTCCAGCACGCATGGATGCGTCAACCAACTGATTTTCAGGCCTTCTGGTCCCACCGGAAGTCGGGAAAGTGGCTGTTTCCAGGCTCCGGAAGGCCTCCGGGAGGGATGGGGAAGGTTGTTTTTGCCCTCCCCAGGCTCCTAGAAAGCCTCTGGAGCCTGGGGAGGGGGAAAAATGGGCCTACTGGGCCCCACCGTGCTATCACGTGCCAAAAGCAGGGGGAAGGGAGGGGTCACGTGCGCATGCGCAGGAGGGCAGGGCGCATTGAATTATGGATGTGGGTACACACATCCGTGACCCACTCATGCTCCCCACGCTTTTGGCACACGATGGCAAAAAGGTTAGCCATCACTGACCTATAGCATTCCAGACAAATGGCTGTCCAGTCTCTTAAAAACCTCCAGTGATGGACCACCCACAACTCCTGGCGGCGAGCTGTTAATTGTTCTCGCTGTCCTGATGTAACACTGAGGATGTTACCTAGTATGTTTTGTGGCCCATCAGAGGCCTGTGCAGATTGTAGCTGATTCCGACAGCGAGGAGGCTGGTGTGGTGCTGCGCCAGCAGCCTGTGCACTTGGCACTTGAGTCAGACAACGAGGAGGCTGGAGAAGATGTGGTGCCAGAGGCGGGGATTCAGCCAAGGCCTTCAGAAGCTCCAGAAGCTCCTTTAAGTGAAGAGGACGAAGAGGAGGAGCCTCTTCTCAATGCACGAGTGCGCAGAGCTGTTAAAAGGCAGGAGTGGCTCCTCAGGAGGAGGTCTCCTCGAGAATAAGGCTTGGGGCTAATTAGCCACTCCCTTAGCCTATTTAAGGAAGAACGCCGACTGAAGCAATTTGTAGGGAATAACTTCAGTTCACTCTCCGTCGCATCTGGATTCTCTGCGAATCGCTTCTGGGCTTTCTGCCAACCTTTGTAAGATGGTGATTACTTTATCTTTGGTTACTTGTAGGCTGTTAAAAAAGTTTATTAACAGCCTTTGTTTTGAAAAAGACTGAGTTATTTTAGTAAATTGGTACACACTTTGTGTGTGCTGCGTTCTTTGGGGTCTGTAGCTGGGGCAGAACAGTATGGTAATGAAACATCTGGGAGAAAACGATCAAGTCAGAGAGTACCAAGGATCCCTCCGTTTCAACCCTCAGCTACAAACTTTCTTCTTTATCGTCTGTTTTGTCAGGTCCCTCGAGAAGTACAGAAATTTTATGACTCCTTATTTGACAAACGGAAGGACCCGAATGTGAGAGCCAGTCTAAAGGCCTTCCATCTCACAGTAAGTTTATATTTGATTGTGGTGTCTTTAATCTCAATTCTGGGCAGGGCGTTTCTTAGAGAGCAGCTTGAAGGGAAACCCAGTCTCTAACCCTAATCAAGGTGGACTACCTTTCTGAAGTTTTAGTCCTAGCTCTTAGCCATTGTTAAGAGAAGGGCCTTGCTTCTCTTCTTTACGTCTCACTTTATGGCCTTTTTGCCACTGCTGTGCAGAGAATCACTGCAAGTGAATCATGCAACTGTTAAGCAAACTTGGCTCTTCCCTCATTGATTTTTCCTTGTCTGGGAGCATTACAAATGAGGAACCCATCAGCAAAAACCGTTAAAAATACATACCAAAAACAAGCCCGGTTCCTGATTTCTTGCACCTCACGTTAGCATTTAAGAAATATATTTATTAGGTGTGGAAGGGTATCTCAGTTCTTGGGTTTATATCGGCAGTGCATTTTGGGTGCCCAGCAGGGGTGAAATGCTCCCGGTTTGGACCGGATCGCCCAATCTGGTAGCGATGGAGGCGGGTGGTTCGGAGAACCAGTAGCAAAAATCCCTGCCCCCCTTCCCATTGCCCAGCTGAGCTGCGCAATCATCAGAGGCTTTTATTTTATTTTTAAAAGCATTTTTTCTGCAACCTCTTCAGCCGAACAAATGCTTTTAAACGTTTTTTTAAAAAGCCTCTGATGATCGCGCGGCTCAGCTGAGATCACCAGAGGCTTTTAAAAGCATTTTTTTCTACAACCTCTTTGGCTGAAGAGGTTATAGAAAAAATGTTTTTAAAGGGAAAAAAAGCCTCTGCTGATCAGGCAAGTCAGCTGGGATCATCAGAGGCTTTAAAACCTCTTTTTTTTTTTTTTACAACCTCTTGAGCCACACCCACAGAACCGGTAGCAACAAATTTTACATTTCACCACTGATGCCCGGTCACATTGCTGCAGAGTTGTTGGATGAATGGGGAAATGAAAAAAGGATTTCATATCAATTCTCCCTGGAGAGGGGGGTGGTGGCGTGGTGTCACGCCACCAGGGTTGTTCTTACACCTCATTTCTGGACAAATAAGGTTCGTGAACAACAGCTAGCAGTTAAATGGCACAACCAATAATCCCCAATCTCAAACCACATCGATAATAAACAACACGATTCGGAAGGAACAAAAATGATTGGCCATGCCAACAGCTGCCACAAATGCAAATTTATTGAAGCCCGGTATATTCTACCGAAGGAGCAATTAACAAGTATATTGATCTAGATCAGGGGTGTCAAACTCAAGGCCCGGGGGCCGGATCCAGCCCACGAAGTGCTTAGATTAGGCCCCCTGGAAACAGTGAAGGCCCACGGTGCCTCTGCCAGTGAAAACGGAGCTCACGAGGGCCGTGGTGTGGCCCTCCCGAGCTCCATTTTCACTGGCAGAGGGTTGCAGGAGGCTGTTGAAGGTGAAAATGGAACTCAGGAGCCTGTTTTCGTTGGCAGAGCGCTTGAGCCACCACAGGTGCCCCTGACACGAGTGATGTTGAAATCGCCATGCCCACCCTGGCCCCCTCCCCAAGGTCAAACACAACCTTGATGCATCCCTCAATGAAATCGAGTTTGACACCCCTGATCTAGAACCAGCACATGAATACATAAGAAACCAGACCCATATAGAGAACAAATCAGCTGCTCAGAATTTAAGTATAGCTCCAAACGAACCAACGGATCACACAACCTGCTGACTCTACCAGCACACAAGACATTAATAAATTAAAGAGGAATGGGGACAGAAAATCCTCGTTCTATACCTTTAACATATTGTTAAAGATAAAAGGATAACATATTTGTAACATATTCTAACATAACATATTGTTAGAAGATAAAAGGATTGGAAGATTGTTTGGGTAAAAATTTAAAGGGAAAAATAGAATAAGATGAAATATACTGTTTATAATTAAAAAGATAGGAGGAATTGTGTGAAATATACTTGATAAATGAAAGATCGGGGTTGCCTGGACTCCATAGTGGAAAATATTAAATTGAAGATGAATGCAGCAATAGAGAGAGATGAAGGAGGAGAAGAGAGGTGGAAGGGAAGAGGAAGGAGAGAGAGGGAAGGAAGAGTAGGGAGGGAGGAAGGGAAGGGAAATTAGAATAGGAGAGAGGGTAAGATAGGGGGCACGAGAGGAGGAGAAGGAGAAGGGGAGGGGAAGTAGATAAGAGAAGAAGAGGAGGGGAAGAGAAAGTCGGAAAGGAAGAAAAGAGGGAGATGGTAGATTGGAGGAGAAAGATTGCTGTACAATAAAAAAGATGAAATGGAAGAAAGGCAACCCCGATCAAATACAAATATATTAAGATAAAGAATGAATTGTTAAAGATAAAAGAGAATAAATATGAATAAGCAGGAAAATTAGAATTTGAGGGCGAATGAAGATGTTGTTTATATAAGTAAGCAAAGAAATATTGAGATATGATTTAAAAAAGGGAAAAAAGAAAATTGTGGTGAAAACTGCAATTGAGTAAAATGTATTTGAATTTGATAAATTGTATAAGATAAGATATGACCAATACTCTGTTCAAAAAAGATGTCGGTGAATGTGTGTGTGTGTGGGGGGGGGACCAATAAAATTTGATTTTAAAAAAAGAAAGAAACAGACCATGTGCGTAGATCTGAATGCTTTATTGAAAGAACAGGATATGGCGAAACTGGGGAAAATAGGGATACATACAATGAGAACCTAAATGCAAGATAGGCAGTATTGGGTTACTGCTGAACATAACCATTAATAAATAGAAGCAATATAAATCTCACCAGAGATTCTCTGTGTGAGAGATGTTGGTTTGTCCTTGGATGATCATGTGTCACAGATTAAGATGGATTCGTCTCTGGGCTTCTGCCTTCTCCGAATGCTAAAGGAAATGGAGTCCAGCTTGTTTTGAGAGTGTGGGCTGATGGGTAAAGGGGTTGGGTCAGCTTCAAACAATATAAGTGGTATTTGTCTCTCCGGCCACTAGATGGGGCTAGAGAGCAACAACAGTTTATAAAGATTGTATGTTGGAGCATATTTGTCCCTCCGGCCACTAGATGGGCTAGAGAGCAACTATATAAAAGTTATACGCTGGGGCATGACAATTCTGCTGATGACGTTACCTAGTCTGGCAGTGAAACGTTCAGAAGCTAAATTTAAACAAGTTTGGGGAGCAAACCACTGCCCAAAAATAATTCTTCTGTTTCTTTTTGCTGTAGTTTAATTGCTGTGGTCCGACTGGCAGTCGCGATCCTGATTATGCGGATACCTGTCCTGAAAAACCCGAAGTACGTACTGGGGCAGAAAGTGTAAATTTGTATTTTGACTTGCAGATATCATGCATTCTCAGATTTTTTATTTTATTTTATTTTATTTTATTTTTTGTTTAGAGAAGCAAATTATATTTTGGGTTTATATTGGGTTAGAAGGTCCAAGGATCTGAGTGCTAATCCCACTTCCCAAAGCTATCGAAGTCTCTGTGCATGCAAGAACAAGGGCAGTTGTGAATGAAAGTTTCATTGCAATTTGTAGGAATTGTAAGCGAGGGTTCGCAAACAGAAGGGGGAAGATTTAACCATCCAACAGCCAAATCAGAGGAGGAGGAGGAGGAGGAGGAGGAGGAGGAGGAGGAGGAGGAGGCATGCCAGTCAGGGTCAGCATCCAGGCAACCTGAGAGCTCCGAGGTGGAAGAGGGAATGGAGCTGGCAAAGATAGAGACAGAGGTGGAGGCTGGGCCGTCTGTCAGCACTCAGATGGAAAATTAACAGCCCCCAGGTCTGGAGGTGGTTGATGAGGAAGAGGAGGAACAGCTGGGTCCAGTGCCTGATGCGAGGATGCACAGAAGACAGAGGAGAGGAGAACAGTGGAAATCTATGAGCTGGTCCTTGGGATAAATGAGCCACGACTGCTAGCAAAGCCCAGCCCTAGCTCTGGGGATAAAAGGCAGGGTGCGGAGATGAATAGATGTGGCAGACAACTATTCCTCTTCCAGATGGACAGACTTGTTAGCCTGTGTTGAGAGAGCAACCTTTTGCTGGGGATGCTGGCACTCGTAATAAAGGAATCATTGATTTAACTTCAGGGGGTGTGTGGTGTTTGGGAAGCTGGGTCAGAACAGTGGAGGTCAAAGAAAAAGAAAGATGGGAAGAGAGCAAGGAAGGAAAAATAAGAAAAGAGGGGAAGGAAGAAGAAAGGAGAATGAAGAAGGAGGGGAAAGGAAGGAAGGAAGGAAGGAAGGAAGGAAGGAAGGAAGGAAGGAAGGAAGGAAGGAAGGAAGGAAGGAAGGAAGGAAGGAAGGAAGGAAGGAAGGAAGGAGATTATGAGAGGGAGTAAGGGTCCGAGGGAAGTCCTGCCTTAGCACTGGGCCACCACAGGTGCCCCCAACACGAGTGACGTCGAGCTGGCCTTCTGAGGTCAAACACAACCCTGATGTGGCTCTCAATGAAATCGAGTTTGAGACCGCTCTGGTGTAGGCCAATGGAAAATATTTTTTAAAAGATGGCGGCCAGGACAAGTACTCTTAAGCAAGAGCATTCCAAAAATGGCATCCAAAATATTTTGAGTGTGCCATTAAATCAAAGGATACAATCCCTTTCTCTTCCAGGCATGCCCTACAGCTATTGATAACTTCTTCAAAACCAAGATGAATCTGATCGCAGCCGTTGGCATTGGAGTTGCTGTGGTGATGGTAAGTTGTGACTGTTGTATACCATTTGGATCCCTGACTTAATGGCAAATAGGGCATTTGTTTTATGAAATATGTAAATTGACCAAGTGGAAGTCTACAAGCATCAGCTGATGACGGGAACTCTGCCTTCCGCAGAAGATTCACTGAGCCCTATCTAACAAAATGAAATTCAACGTAGATAAAAGGAAAGGTTTTACACTGAAGTAAGAAAAAAAAACCCAGTTATAGACCAGGTGAAACTGGCCTTAATGCCAACATGGAGGAGCCTGGATAGCTCTCCAGACTAAAGCATTATAATTAAACACCAGCTGTCTGCAATTACTGAAAGTTCGAATCTCACCAGGCTCAAGGTTGACTCAGCCTTCCATCCTTTCTTTCTTTCTTTTTTTATTGAAAAGTTTTACAGAAAACCCAAAAAAATTTCCCCCCCAAAAAATTCCCCCCACCCTCTTTCCCTCACCCCTCACCCCCACAAACCTTCTCCCCCCCATTCCCTCCCTCCCCCCCCCAGACTTCCCAGAGGGTATTCCATCCTTTCTAAGGTAGGTAAATTGAAATTTAGGTAAATCCTTCCATCCTTTCTAAGGTAGGTAAATTGAAGACCCAGTTTGTGGGGGACAATAAGCTGACTTTATATAAATATACAAAAGTATGAAGGCTATTGCTTAATGCATTGTAAGTCTCCGGAGAAGGGCGGCATATAAATCATTTTTTTAAAAAAAATATTGTGAGAGAGATCTTGGAATCCTAGTAGACAATCACTTAAATATGAGCCAACAGTTTGCGGCAGCCTAAGCGGCATTAAGAGAGGGATAGAATTAAGATCACCTGAAGTTGTTGTACTGCTTTACAAAGTCTTAGTAAGACCACACTTGGAATACTGTGTCTAGTTGTGTCACCACAATATAAAAAAGATGTTGAGACTCTGGAAAGAGTACGGAGAAGAGCAACAAAAAATGGTTAGGGGGCTGGAGGCTAAAACATACAAAGAATGGTTTACAGGAATTGGTTATGTCTAGTCTAATGAAAAGAAGGACTAGGGGAGACATGATAGCAGTGTTCCAATATTTGAAGGGCTCCTATAAAGGTGAAGGGGTCAAACTACTTTTCAAACCACCAAAAGGCAAGGCAAGAAACAATGGATGGAAACTAACCAGGGAGAGAAACAACCTAGAACTAAGGAGAAATTCCCTAACGATGAGAGCAATTAATCAGTGGAATAGCTTGTCTTCAGAAGTTGTGGGTGTTTCATCATTGGAGGCTCTCAAAAAATTACTGGATTCTCCCGGTTGAGCAGGAGCTTGGACTAGATGATCTCTGAGGTCCCTTCCAACTCTACTATTTATATTCTATGAAATTTGAACCCAGGTAGTCCTTTCCATGGATTTGTGATGCTCTTTAAATGTTTATAGCCACTTCTTAATGGATGATGATCCTTGTAACTAGATTTTTTTTAAAATTTGATTTGTATGCCACCCTTCTCCAGAGACTCAGGGCGGTTTACAATGCGTTAACCAATAGCCTTCATACTTTTGTATATTTATACAAAGTCAGCTTATTGCCCCCACAAACTGGGTCCTCAATTTACCTGCCTTAGAAAGGATGGAAGGCTGAGTCAACCTTGAGCCTGGGGAGATTCGAACTAGCAGTAATTGCAGGCAGCTGAATGTTAATAACAGGCTTTAGTCTGCCACCCCTCTTTGAAAGAGGCCATGTGTTAGTTTTGATAAAGAGTCAGAATTGGCCTTGAATTTTGACCTGCCTGGATTGTAGACCATTTGAAGAAGGGAGTTCACTAAACTAAAATGTTCCTTCTTGACCCAATGTGAATCTGGTATCGACACAGTGATAGGAGCAGTTTTCGAAAGAGAATGGATTGTAAGCACTTAAGCATTCGGCTGTCACATTAGCTTGGTGTACTATATCTCCTATAGGGATGCGGTGGCTTAGTGGCTAAGACGCTGAGCTTGTCGATTGAAAGGTCGGCAGTTCAGCGGTTCGAATCCCTAGGGCCGCGTAACGGGGTGAGCTCCCGTTACTTGTTCCAGCTTCTGCCAACCTAGCGGTTCGAAAGCATGT